>MU392644.1:0-150497 GCA_022578505.1 Nemania abortiva
TTATATTAAATTAAAGTTTTTTATATATTTTGTTTGTTTTTTTTTTTTTTTTTAGCTTAAAATTTTTATTTATAAAATTAATAAACTAGCTTTTATATTACTGTTTTAATTATAATACTTATAAACTTTTATAATTTTTAATAATATTATTTTTTAATATATAATAATAAATAATTTATAATATAATTATATAATTTTATAATTATAAATTATAAATTTATATTTAATTTAATTATATTATTAATTTAATTTAATTAAATTATATATTTATAATTAAAATTATAATTAAAAAATAATAAATAAATAAATATTTATTTTATAACTTTTTTAAGCTATATTTAAATATTAAATATTATTTATAACGTTTTTTTATATTTATTTATTTTTTTAAAAACTATTTTAAACTATTATAATTATTTATATTTAAAAATTATTTTTTAGCTTTAAAACAACTATTAAATTAATATAATTATAAAATTAAAAATTAATTATTAAACATAAATAGTTATAATAGTTTAAAAAAATTACTAAATTAATATAGTTATAAAGTTAAAAAATAATTACTAAACATAAACTATTACAAATATATAATATTCAGAAAATGTTTATACAGCTGAGACCGTCTTAAAATTCGGTAATAATCACTGTGATCGTCTCCTATACCCCCCCTCGCGCTAATGAACTACCACTGCCGCTAGGTACCTACCACTAGGTAGGTACCACTATCACCATTCTTAGTGGTAATCTTCCTGCCTATATATCAAGGTGAGACCGTCGATCCGGCTACTCGCCGAGCACATTAGCAACGACCGGACTTGTTCCCGTTGACATGAATCGGAAACGGGGGCTTGGGCGACTATGACCAGCGGCTACGATCGGAAGGGTGAAAAAGCTACCTGATGTTACGGCAGGGAGTGGCACATGCTAGGCAATCATTACGGTAGGTAAGTTGGATATAATGTACGGAGTGCACCTATTCGGTACTCAGTTAATAAGGAACCATGGACCTGGACTTAGACCAGTAGGTAATGCCTCTGACCTGGTATAATATTTCGGACTTTCCAAGGTGCTTTAGTCCAAGAAACTATTGTTACCTCCCCATCCGTAGTTGAGCCCTTCTTCCAACGAGGTCCGGCCATCAACTTCGACAATCGACGTTGTCCCGCTCGAAACCGCCTGTGAGATGCAGTGATTCCAATCCCTCAGCCCTTTCCGCCCGCTTTCCAACGCATGTTGTGCCTCGTCTAACTCCTTGCTTGTGGCTGCTACGCGATCGGTGATCTCGCCAAGTTCGGACGTGGTCCTGTTCTTGTCATCGACCCTGTCGCGAAGCTGGCGTTGAAGCCCATCAAGGTGAAGCGACACCTGTTGGGATTGCCGTACTACCGCGTGAGCCTGTTGTGGCTGTTGTTGTTGTTGTTGTTGTTGTTGCTCGTTCGCCCACGGGACGAGATTGATGCTGGCGCTGAGCTCCTGTTTCCGCGCCGCGAGTCGGTCCTCTTGTTCCTCGATGTCCCGGAACGATTGCATAGCCTCTTCAAATTTCAGCATATTGTTATTTAGCTCGTTTATTGCCGCTTCTGCTTCTTTGATCTGTTTGGCGAGCCTGTCTTCTTCGCTGCGTAATAATGCAAGGCGTGTAGAGGCTTGCTGTACCGTTTCGGAACGTTGGTGATGATCAGCTTCCACGTTCCGCCTCCCCCAAGCGACGAGAGAAGCCACGCGTTCGGCAAAGACAGACGCGTCTTCAATTCGAAAAGGAATATCAAAGTCATACCGGGACGAACTGGGCCATCCATTCGTTGTCTCGGTTGCAACAAGACTCTCGATCAGGCTGTCCTCGATCCGTCGGCGCTTGTTGGGAGGGTCGTCGTTCGGGGGCGGGCTATGGTTGCTGGCAAATGAGAAGGGATATGCGTCTGCTGAAGTGGGAGGCTCGGGTTTCGGTTGGTTCTCATGATCTAGAGAACATAAGGGGGAGGAGCTGCCGCTTCGTATACCGAGCTCCACATCTTGGGCAGAAGGGGAAGGACTATTGGGGGCAAATTCTCCATTAGAAGCAACGAATACGACTTTTCGGGTGTCGGTCTCGCAATTCACGGACAAGTCTTTCTCTGAAATCGGCGTTGCGTGCACACCCGTGCGTAGGCACTCGGCAATCGCAGACCTAATCACCGGTAAGGAAAGAGGACGCCCGACGGCGATGGTTCTGTGGAGTATCTCTCTGGCCTCCTCGAAAGACGCTATATGAGCGAGATCCCTTAGACCCTCGAGGATAGCGCGCGTCCAGTTCTTTGGTTGGTGGGGAGAATTTCCGGGGAAGATTTCACAAGGATAGAAGCCCCATTGCTCTTCAATCTTCCGAACAAGAACTTCGTGCTTTAGTTGTGCCATAGTTAGCTTATGGATAATAAATGATAATGGAGAGAGGAGAGAAAGGAATCAGTCGGGGTGTCCTCTTGCGGACATCATTTGGATATTAGTTTGAAACGTGTTGATCATCTTAATATCTATCAGTTGGCTTGGGGAGGGGGAGCAAGGGGAGAGGAAAAGGAAAAGGAAAAGCAAAACTCTTCAGATAATCTTGTTCCTCCATTTCTAGATGCAACTTCGTCTCCGAGTTAATGGGTCCAACTACCTATCACCGTCGATCGACGGGTTAGCCGATTGTGGCGGCGTCGTTTAGTGTACGGCTCGCATGGTAATACCTATAAGCCTGGTCTCAAGCTCAATTACAGTAGCTCTAACATGCATGTCACCCTTGTCAGTTCCGAGTTGGCAACCTTGCATCGTCGCATATTGGTAGCTTAATCGCTTTTTTACGAGGATCACCCTAGGTAGGTGATTGAGTGCACGTTCGTTAACGCAATGACTTACGATCAAAGATTGTTTCGCAAGTTTTCAGAACAGCCGGGAAAATTATGTATACACATATCTACTAGTACTATCCGGATATGGGTCAACAGGTATTTTTACCAGCTATCAGTCCTTATAGTCCACGCCTAAATTACGAGCATTAGGAATGAAGCCTAAGGTCCTAAAGAATCTGTCTATCTACAGTCTAGGTAGGAGTCTACCGCTTATTCATTCACATGCCACACTCATAAATAGGGGCTATAGGCTTTTTACGAAATGTGAAAGCCCCGCGCCGTCTCGCTACAAGCCCATGTAATACTGTAGCTACTTGGCCTACCTAGGTTCTTGATCCTTCCCAGCTTCACGTCGATAGACTAGTACCTATTAGGACATGTAATGAAATGCGCAATTAAACATCAAGCCTCCGTCTTATAGACAACCATTCGCCAATCTAGGGTACGCCAGTGCCATTGTAAAGGCCCACGTCAACAGCAGCTCCCGCGGCATACCGCTTATACAGTAGTAGATCTGTAAATACCCTCCTACCCTTGTATCTTACAAAAGCCCTGCCTTGAGTCCTGCCGCGTGATGGTCTAACGGCTCTGGATCGATGTCGACAACATGCAGTCGAATCTAAACCTCATCCTCGAAAACATAAATAGCACTCGTCGGGATTTCAACTCTCCCATCCACCTTCCCGATTAACCTCAGCTAGGTTCGATAGGTCTTTTATGAACTACTGTGTGCCCTCGCACGATTCATAAAGGCTAACAAAACGGCATGACGAGGTCTACATACTCCCTACAAGAGATTACTGAGCACTTCAAGTGACTTAAGTGCAGTAAACCGCTAAACGTATAACGGCTTGTTTGATCCGCTACGCGACATACAAGAGGGTGATGGACGGTATTTCGCGGATAAAAATGGAAAAACCTCTACTAGGTGAGACCGTCGATAGGCTAGAGAATTGTTTACCTATTAACATCTCTACGTATCCATGAAAAGTGTGCTACCATATCTCAAGCGTACTCGCCATTTTTTTCTTGGGTTTTCAAAACTCAAAGGCTCTAGTCCGTCCATCCTGAAGATTCTTAGCAATCTCGCCGCTATTGAAGACGACGCAATCAGATTGGGCGACCATCCAGACAATCCCGCCGCTAGATATGCAGTGTAGTGTAGACTGAACAGATATAAGAGTTGAGATAGGGGTGTATCATTAGGCTGGCGCCTTAATCACGTGGCAGTCCAGCTCAGCGCTCATGTATGGATCCTCAAATGGCTTCTGTCCCATTCTAGACCAGCACATGGCAGACATTAGTGCTTCGTCCGTTTCCGTACCACAAAACAATAACTCTGATTTCCCATCACCATAATGCGTTACAGATTTTGTCTATTCCTCTTATTAGCATTCGTTCCTGGAGATCCAGACTGGGGTCGACGCATACCAGGCCTAGTGTTAGCTTGATCACTCCGTCCGCCCAGTTGTTTTCATACATATGCCTTGGCTTTCCCCCGGCGGTGACCGAGAGAATATTCTCTGCTACTACAGAAGCTTGTCGCATCGCCGACCGCGCATTCGGGTTGGGAGTCCTAGTGTCAGCGACATCACCACATGCATAGACGTTGGGAAGCTTTTCGTCGGCAAGCTGCAGGCTTGGTTTGACTCGGAGGTGACCAGAGGGCGAGATGGACATTGGCGATAGTTCAGACATGATCCCCGAGGAGGGTTGCTGGCCTGTACAGTCCACCTGTCATAGAACTTTGTTAATCCGTGAGGGAATAACTGCATCAGACAGAACTCACAACAAGGTCACACTGGATTTTGCGCCCAGACCTGAGGAGAACCATTCCTGGTTCGGTTGCGTCCGGTATAAGTCTGTCTTGTAGGATGACCTCGACGCCAAGGGAATGAAGGCCCTCCAGTGCTGCCTTTTGCAGTCCCTGGCCGAAGCGATTCATGACTGCTTCGCGCGAGTGAACTAGAATAACCTTCTTATCAGGGTAAAGGTTTTGGGCATCTGTAGCGACCTCGACGCCTGCGGCGCCGCCCCCTACCACAACGACGGTGCTGGCGACCTTGATTTTCTGCTGCAGACCTTGCATGAGTTCCATGCCGTGTCGCTTGTCGGTCGCGTTGACCCGTGACGGTAGGCCCTTCTCTACACCGGAGCCTGTCGCGATGACGAGAATGTCATAATGAATGACCTCGCCGCTCTCTTTTAGCTGCACGGTGTTTTCCGTGACGCCCACGACGCTGTCTTTCACCCATCGTAAAACGCCGATGGGGTGGTTATGTACGTTGCCACCATACGGAATGAACGCCTTGTGCTCGTGTCCTTCGACCACACACAATCTTGGCAGGACCCATGAAAACTGGAAATGGGTGTTTGGCTCGATAACGACGACTTTGTAAGGGCTATTGGGTGGAAGGCATGTTGTTAGAAGCTGAGCAACACGATTACCTGCGAATGAAGCGCCAACAATGATAATGGTGCGATCTCGAGACTGGGGAACCGGGGGGCCGAACAAGCGAACCCGGCGGTGAACCAAAGCCGTCCTAACCACACGCCCAAGCTCCTCTTGGATTATCTTGAATATATAGGCGGCGAGCTTGCAATACAATACAGCTTTTTCTAACATGGTTGTGAGACAGGTGTGAGGACTGTGGATGAATGAACTTGGGGTGAGGGACGGAAATTCATATAAACAGGAGAGAGTAAGCTAGCTGAAGTAGGAACCGAGTACTCTTAAAGGAAGGGAATGGCCAACTAGACTCCACCAACTTGGATACCGCCCCGACCCCGAGCTCCGACCCCGATGATCCGTGTTCGTGGCTCAGAAATCTTATCAGATCGATTAGATAAAAACGTGCCAGGATCTGGCATGACGATACTAGCCTAGAAAGAGGATAGTGCTTATCATAACTAGTCGAGCTCCCCACTCAGACCCGCTCTCTCGGTTTGAAGATCAGTTCATGTTAAAATCCTACACTAAGAAGTACCTAACGCTGTACATGCAGGGTATGTCAATATCTCCTCAAACCGTCATAGGTAGCGCAGGCTCGCTTGGTGATACCACTTTGGCTGTCATAGCATGTTGCTTGGTCTGCCCGCCATGTCCACCTACATGGCATACCTCCAGGCGCTTCTGGAAGCTTGGGTAGCTTGAGCTTCTCCACTCTTCAAATGTCATGGTCCCTGCCGCTGATGGCATTTTGACCATTAATGGTACCTCGATGTCCGTGGCAGTACCCAGCACCTCAGCTTCGTGTACAATTGTTTCCGGCAACAATTCGAAGCCCATCTTCTTGTAGAGGTCCACTGTTGAAGGTGAGGATTCAAAGTAGACAGGCAGGCTGCTCCTATTGCCTACGTCGAGAGCCCACTCGCAGAATGCCGCTCCAGCTCTCCGACCTTGGTACTTGGGATCGACCGCAATCACATGGCAATCTAGGGCACCCCCCTGAGGCGTTAGTATCGAGAACTTACGAAGTACCTGACGGGGTGATAGCTTTAGCAAACTGACAGATGTGGGGCTGACCGCCGAAAAATTTCTCTCGCATTTCCCACAGCGGGTTCAAGACCTTTTCAGCTCGTTCTCGCTGCTCGCCCTCGAGCCAGGGAGCGCCGTGGTTCTGACGCTCCTCCGGGGTCCTCGGTTTCACGAGTATATCACCCAGGCCCATGCCGACGATCTCGCCCGTGTCTGTATCAACGCATTTCATCGTGTACTGGTAGTCACAGGTGTGCCACCATTGAAGGGTGCCAGTCGCGTGCGCCGCCTTAAATTCGTCGGTGATCGGGGCCGGGAATAGTATCTTGAGCATGATTGATCCCATGTAGTCGTTATCGAATGCCGAGAAATATATTTCGTACACGCGACGTATATCCGGAATTAGTGCTGGAAGAACGACTAGACCCATGTTGACTGTACAAGAAGCCCCGAGCTCCGAGAGAAAGCTTCAGCGTAAACAAGAATAACGGTAGAGTGCAATATAAGTTCTAGAAGAATGCGACTCCTCTGTCTTCAAGATTGATTACTGCTACCAAGTCACCCTTAAATACTTTTTTCCCGACCTCTTGACAAGTGTGTAATAATGCCAATATTTGGAGCAAACCAGAATTCATTATTCCAGGGATGCAGCTGATCCTACTAAGCTACCACAGGTTCGACGAAGCGAGGTCGTGAACCCGTCTCACAACCCATCCATCTAAGTAGCTGGCCTTCGCCCTCCGAGATCGTATGTTGCACCCTGTTTGTTCAGTTCACAGATAATGTTTAGCGCTGTTTGTGGTGAGACCCTTTCTCTTGGGACCCGGGTGGAGTGAGAACCCTGAGCCATTCCCAAATGAGACAGGTGGGCACCCAAGTAATCAACCCGATTCGACAGACGCTGCAGATACAGCCCCGCTCTTATGCATGTCAGATTTAGGATAATTAGATGCTAGATTAGATGGGGCATCTGATAACTTGTCTTGGCATTCGCACCGGAGATTCTCTCCTCGTATTCAGTACTAGGGTTTGTAAGAAGCTTCCTTCTTCCGCTTTCATGCCGACCGATAACCAGTGAGTCAAGTATACTAGCATTATTCATTATTAAAAGCAAAACACATGTGAAAAATCGGCTCCGTAGAGTTTCGGCCTTTTCGAAAAGATTCATCTACAGGTTTGTGGCCGTGCACCGTGCTACAGATTTCCCAGAGTACCTCTTGAGTCTGACCCCAAGACATCGAGACTAGGCACTGTGAATACAATATATACTGGGAATACGCATAACTTCCTACCAAGAGATCTTTATTGTTCCTTCCATTTTAGGCTTGGGATATCCGTCCTCCAAAGGGCTTTAGCAGCCCATGTCCCAGAAGTACTTAGCCAAGCTAAATCTCTATGGGCAGGTCCTTGGGACACGATATCTCATATCATTTCGCCAGTTTAGATATCCTCGGTGCCAAAAAATACCATGGCGAATTCCTACCGAGGCTCAAAAACGAGCTACCAATAGGTGGAGCAATCCTCGTGTATGATGCAAGGCTTTGACGTAAAAGGATGGGCAACCCGAACTCTTCTGAGGGCTGCTGAGGGGCGTGGTATTCGGGTTAAATTTCGAGTTAAATCTCGAGTTAGCTTCCACCTAGACCCTTAGGTCTAAAGGCCTATAGATAATGCGAATATGTAAGAGTATGTAGAGTATATTGTTCGATTCGATACTTTAAAGCTTATGAAGAGGATAATTGAATTACTACCCGATCTTTTAGGTATGAATGAGCTTTTATTCTTGAAATCTCATAAATAAGCATATCACTTCAAGAACAATCCTGGTATCGAGTTATGGATATCATAGAACTTTTCGAAATATTTCATGACGATCATAAAATATTAAGAGGCTAATTATTAGAACACCCATAAAAGGGAAGTTCACGTTTGGAAGGTTTTTGCTTGGCCTAAAATGATCATATTTGCTACATGGCCGCTGCATTATCTCAATTACTTTCGTCCTAGTCTAATATATATTGGTATCTTAAGTACTGTTTCCTGTCGGTCATCTCCGGAGCATTGGAGAACATCCGCCATCGACCAAAACGCCAAGTTCTGCCGTTCCAAGACAGCTTCCCTTGACGTCGAATATATACAACTTTCTCAATATAGCTCTAAAGATACGCACGCTAGATATTATTATAGTTGTACAAATAGTTAATTCCATCGGTTTTGTTAAATGACGAGTTACTCACGACTCCTTAGAGCAAAGCTTTGAAATTTTAATTTCGCACGAGTATAAACAGGCCAAGCATAGACACTTACATCTCTCGCTAGTCTAATCTTACTTCTCTTCCTGATTTAGCTTATATTCATCATAGTCGTAAAAATTTGCTCTAAAAAGGACGCCTGCTTCGTCTATAGGGGTAATTAAACCTCAGGTTCTAGTGGCCTTGAGACTAGTGAGGCCAATTCCAACTTGAGACGGATTTATGCTAGTGCCACTAGGTGCAAGTGCTAATAAGGGAATTTTATCGGCAAGCTGGCACAAGAGTGGAACAATTACATATGCCCCAACGTTAACGGTCAAAAATCTTCTTGTGGGAGAGATATCGTGATAATGCGAGCAACCAGGCGCCCAGCCTCTAAGCGGCTTAGGTTGGTTCCAGCGGTAGTCAGCCAAAGTTTCGTTGGTTTCCTTATTCATCTAGCTATAACCGAGCGATAATTTTTCTTACGTTATTAAGAAGCAGAATAGCCCTTCGTGCCCCCCCCCCCCCAAAA
Organism: Nemania abortiva; assembly: GCA_022578505.1. NCBI lineage: Eukaryota > Fungi > Ascomycota > Sordariomycetes > Xylariales > Xylariaceae > Nemania > Nemania abortiva. The sequence continues at coordinate 9,115 of MU392644.1, forward strand.
TATATGTTGATTTCTCGGCCCAGATCGAATCTTTAGAAGTCATGAGAAGGCGGCGACTAGTCTTCCAGAGCGCAGTTCGTGTTGAGTAGCACGATCCGTTGCAATATGCGAAAGCTTATTTGGAATGGGGGGCAGATTGTGGATGGTTATTAGAACTGAAAAACAAAAAGGGCCCAGCCAAGTAGGGTTGCATAATCTATCTAACCGGTCACGGTACTAATATGCCAGCCTTCCAAATAGCTATGGCAGCTCCCGAGTTTAACATGAAGAAAAGAGAGCATGGAAGAGCATGGAAGAGAATGATCATGGATAAGCACCTGTTAATCTATGCTTTACTGGACTCCGTAGATAGTATGAGGTTGTCTTCTCCGGTAGGTATTGCCCACCTCGCCATTTATTGCAGCCTAACAGGTTGCTTCACTATAAACCTCCCGGCAGACTCATACGGCCTACTCGTTAATAGCTACTCTAAATTTCCCATCTCACCTCTCCTCTATCCCACTGGTACATCTCAAACATCTCACCACGTCACATCTGCTACGTACTGGTGCGGAGTCAAGTTAAAGGATAAAGACATACAAGATCTCCTTTTATCGCACTACCAAGACTTACACTAATCGGAGGGTGCATTCCGAGTTACTTAGCCGCGCCGTCAGTGAACAGGTACTGGCCGAGTGTACTGAAACTTTTTCTAATCTATTATATCGGTCTCAAACAAATTCAACAGAGGACGCTCTCCTAACACTCCATAAAAATCGACGCCAAGTATGGATACGCCTGCTGGAGAGGTAAGGATCACGAGTATAGAGCTTTAGGGGGGACTCAACAACGACTGCGAAGAGGGTTCCATAGTCCGGTATATTGATAATTTGGTTCGACCAGGAAACTGGAATACGGCGGCGCACAGAGTTGACTGATGTACAGCTAACTCTTTCGATGCGAGCTTTATCCAGACCATACTTAGTAGCGCCAAGGTGATCAAGGCCTGGGCCTCAAGGGAAAACGTTTCGCATGTGCAGACATCGATAACGTCAAGACCGTGTAACAGATACCTGGATAGCTTCAGTGAACTAGGGCAATTTCAATTTGCCACTATGATATACTCCACGAGAGTTCAATTAGGATAGGTAGGAGACGGTGACTGGTCTCGCATCTTAAATAGAATCACGTCACTCTCTAAGCCTAGAGATAATTAAAGCGATACATTAACCCATAGGCTCTTGTAATAGGTAAAGTAGCAATTTTTAGGATCATTGATTGGAAATCAGTCGAGCAGGTGTAGAATAGCTCGCTCATACCGTTATCCTGCATGTAAGACTAACCCCCCCCTCACGGTCTATCGGGTCACGGGCCACTTCTCCACCTAACCCCCCTATTCAATTGATTTTATTATTATAACCTATATATTTATTTAAACCCCTTTAAATAGCGTTTATAACTGTTATATAGTTTTTTATTTCTAATTTTTTTTTTAAAGCTTTTTTATAACTAGTAGCTTAGTTTAACACTTTATAATTGTTTGTTTTATTTTTATAAACTATTTTAAATTATAAAAAATATTAAGCTATTTAAACGTTTATTATATTAATAAATATTTTATTAAATATAAGTTTAACTTTTTTATAATATAAAGTTTGTTTTGTTTATTTTTTAGTTTTAAAAAATATAACTTTATATTTTAGTTTTATAATTTTATTAAACTATTAATTTAAAGTTTTTAAAGCTTTTTAAAATAAAAACTATTAATATAATAAAAATTTATTAAGCTTTTTAGCAGCTATTTTTTAATTTATATTTTAAAATTTTTAATTATTTAAAAATATAAAAATAAGCTTTAAAACAAATATTTTTAAAAAATTTAATATTAAAAATATTTTTTTAGTTTAAAGTTTAGCTAGCTTAGCTTATATTTTGTTTTATAACTTTAATATAATATATTTTAAAAATAATGTTTTTTTTTAATTTTTTAAATAAATTTTAGTTATTTTTTAAATATTTTTAATTATTTAAAAAATTATTATTTTAAGCTTAGTTTATTAAAAAGCTATTAAAATATTTAATTTAATAAGTTTTATTTTAATAGTAATATTATTTATTTTTTTTAAATAAAACTTTAGTTATTTTTTTAATATATTAAAAACTTTTATATTTAATAGCTATAAAATATAATTATAATATAGCTTATAAAATATTAACTAAATTTTATTTAATATATAAAGCTATAAAAACTTTTTATTAATATATAAATTATAGCTATTATATATTAAAATTATTTATATATTATTATAGTTTGTTTATTTAAATAAAATAAAAATTTTTTAAATTTATTTTTAAGCTATAAAATTATTAGTTTATTTTTTGCTAGTTATATAAAATAGCTAGTTATTTTATAAATTAATATTTTTAAAAAAAAACTATTAATTTTATATAAAAGCTTTTTTAAAAATTATTAATAACAAAAACTTTTTATTATTTTTATTAATATATTTAAAAGTAATAATTTATTTTTTTTAATTAACGTTTTTTTTTTAAAACTTTTTAATTATTTATTTTAGCAACTATATAATAATTTTTATTTATATTTTATTTAATATTTATAGTTATAAATCCTTGGACCTAACCTACCTGACCTAACTTAACCTACTGGCTTACGTGACATTTACCCACGTAATCAGCCAAGCAGGCACACACAAATACTTAGCTACTAAATTTATACCCATAGGATTACTTCCCTTTTTATCTCATAATTAATATATAAATAGTACTTTAACTAAAAGCCTTGCCTTTATAAAAAACATTAAACATAACATTTATTTTATTAGTATTAAACTAGCAATAAAAAAATATAAAAAATATTTTAAAAATGTTTAAACAATTAAAAAATAAGCTAATATTTTAAACTATAATATTATTAATTTTTATATAGCTAACTATTTAAACTTTAATAGTTTTAATATTAAAGTTTTAATTTAAATAATATTAATATTAGCTTTTTTTAAGTATTATTTAACTAAAAAATACTTTAAATATAAATTAAATAATAGTTTAAAATTTTATAAAAATAAATATATAGCTTAGTTTAGTTTAATTAATTGTTTAATTAGCTAATTAAGCTTTTAAAAAAAATAATAAAACTTAAAAGTTTTAATAAACTAATTTTTTAATAAGTATGTTTTTTAAATAACAAATAAAATATAATTAACTAATATATTATTTATAAACTGTTTTATAAATTAATATATTAAGCTTAATATTATAAACTATAGCTGCTATATGCTACTTTTAAATAATAGCTACTATTATTAAAAAAAAAAAAAAAAAATTTAATTAATAATAAAAAAAAAATTATAAAATAAAAATTAAAAATATAATTAAAAAGTATTAAACCAGGGTTATATACGTGTTAAACATGTTTAAAAGTGGGCGCAGGGTGGCCCGTGACCCAATGGATCGCAACAGGGGGGTTAGTCTTAGCGACTAGGCGATACCACTTTCTTGAACTAGTGATTCCCACCTTCCTTTCAGTATAGAATTTATGGAGTTCATCCAGAAATTGAGCGCTGGTAATGTCTATTTCATAAGGCGAGAAGGCTGAAGAGGAGAAGGCGAACGTGTCGAGATTTGGAAACATTTTCGAAATCAATTGGCGCGTGGCATCGTCGACTCCGACGAGGCATAGCCTGAATCGAAAATTGCTTAGGGTTAACAACACTACTAGCAGCTGGGTGCAGTCTTACCCATATGGCCGCTTAGTAGTTTGGATGCAGTCGCTAACAGCCTCCGAACTATCAGACTCTGATCTATCGTCTCGCCACATTTCGAATGCTTATTAAGACCGATATGCCAAAATATGGATGGGGAAGCAGTCTCGGCAGTGTTAAAGTAGGTGGTTAGTAGTCCCGTTAATTATCTGGAAGTCTAAGTTTAATAGGACACTGGGGGGCTGGGGGGGCCGGTTTTATATGCGTGGTGATACAGCATGTGGATCGTAGGTATCCTAGGCCCTGGTTTCTGACAAGTAGGATGCGACGAAATGACTGAAAATTCTATGTGAAGGGGGATGCTAAGTCTACTGTACCTAAGAGAGGAGAAGAGGGGACAATTAAGGTGAATGAGTTCGCTTTGCAGGTAGCTTACATCACGAGGGTGAGGTATTTTGATGCCACATAGCTAACTGCATGGTAATTTTAGCCGCTTGATCAGGTATAATCGGATTTGACTCAAGATGATTTTTAGTCACGCCGCACGCCACAATATAGGACCCGCGAAGCCATACAAGGCCACTAGAAGCCTCATCCCTAGCATACCAACTGGAGGGCTATTGGAGGAAGGCTGGGGCGCCAGTCAGGTGAGCGTTTCAAGAAGGCAACGGAAGGTCATCCCTTAAAATACAAGAGGCTCTTGTCACATTTTATGCTGTTTTGGCTTTTGGTGATGCTAGTAAGGTCCGAGCTTAGCCGTGTTGCGATAGGCTCAACCCAGGTCTATGAACACACGAAAACCCCTCCAAATCTCTGGCCCATCGCGACATTTAGTTTCATTAATCTTCGTCTGCTAGTGCTGCATCTTTATGAACGAGTGGAAACTAAGCACCCCTTATCCATGGCCACGGTACGTGTCTGCTAACGTAGGATGCCTATGTCTTCTTTTTTTCTCACCTACGATGTCAAGCCTGAAGATGCAAGCATTGGATAAAGGACTCGTTAGGAAACCAGGGAACCGATACTACCCGAATATTAAGCAATGTCATGTCGTTTGGAATTGGTAGCAGATGACCCGATCACGCTGCGGAAAATCTTCTGTCCCTCCTCCAGCTTCTTGATCCGATCTTGCAAAAATAGTCTCTGGCGCTTAGTAGACGAGGGCTCCGACACGATAGACTCGATCTCTGGTTCGGGAAGGTCGATGATTTTCAAAGGGGAGAAGATCTCTTCGAGCCTCTTCATGATGTGGCGCTCAACGACTTGGGTCGTTACATTGGCAACAAACGTCTTCTCTTGGACCTATTAAAATGTATAAGTAAATCAGACATGGGATGCGAGGATGCTTATGTCTAGTCTAACCTTGTAAATCGATGACAGGCAATCCAGCGCTTCTTCACAGCTAAAATCGTCCATGTCCGTCGTGGTTCTCTGGCCACAAGCCGAAACAACCTTCTCAAGCGCATTGCGAACATCATATGGTGGGTAATGAGTCCCAATGCTACACCTCGATGGTGTGGGCGGCTCGGGTAAAACCCCTTGCAGTTGTGCTCTCAATTTCTGCTGGCGTCGCTTCTCAAGATTGTCCGTAAAGTAATGGTTGTAATTGATAGGGTACTCTTTATTGTCTTGTATGAGCTGATTTAACTCGTGGAATGATGATGTACGTTGTTTTCGTAGTTCGTCCACCACGAGGAAACGCCTGAGCAATTGAATTAGTTATCTTGCTCATTAGACGACGAAACAATAGCTTACCAGAACCGATCCTTTACATCTGCGGTTGCCTGGTCAGCCAAGATGCCCCTAAGGAAGTTTTCGCAAAGCTGAAGAATTTGTTCCACATGAGACCTGGCAAGTTTTTCCCACGACTCAGATTGTTCCCAAAACAATTCGGCAACGACGTTGGGGTTGAAACAGCCAGCAAGCTCTTTGCCTCGGGACTTGAGAATTTGATTGCGAGCCCAATTCATTGCATCTTCTTCTGAAAGAACAGACGGTTTCTCAATATGTGAGGGTGATGCTGGGCTAGAGGGCTTTTCCTTGGAAGACTCCTTTTTTTCAGGTTCCTTATCTTCTTTTGCTTCGCCATCGGCCACTCTAATATCGTACTTGTGCCCCTTTATTCTTAGCTCTCGTGCGAATTCGCTGTTCATAAACTGAACTGCCGCACGCAGACGACGAGTTGAGGCAGCGGATTCCAAGGAGAATGACACTTCCCGGCCAAACCTGAAGAAGTCATTGTGGTAGGTTCCTTGGACTCCAGCTTTACAAATATCATGACATGCCATACTAAGCTGCGCTAGATACGTGCGGCACTCTGAGATTGTCGCCCGGGGATTTCCTAGGAGAGCGATCTCGTCCTTGTCTTTCTGAAGAAACCGTTCGACATCATCGCTAAGACGGGGAAGCTCAGCCTTTCCATGATCCAAAAGCAGATGGCTTAGCCGTACGCGCAAATTGTCAATGCCAACATAATCTTGGTTCAGAAGCCTCCAGATCCGGTCACGGAAAAAGGCTTTCTCGGCAAGGGCACGCTGCTCAGTAGTGAAGTCGCTTTCCTTAAAAGCTCGGTTTTTGACGACGTGCCAACCCAGCTTGAGGAAGACATTTTCGTTCTTGGCAAGTTCTAGGAAATCGGCTTCCGATTTGGATCCAGCTGATAATGTATCCGGCTTCGTAATGATACCAAGCGTTCTCTCTCCTTTAGGGTCGAATTTGCGAACTCTTCGGAGTATACCTTGATTAGCTACGTCGTTCTGAGCCGAGATTACAGCGAGACAGATTGTTCTTGATTGTCGGATGTAGTGATCGGTGATAGCAGCTACTGTTTCTATGTCAGCGTCGGTGACACCCTTGGTGGTAGACTGTATCAAGCCCGGAATATCGACCAGGGTAAGCTGAGGCCTCATTGGGCCCTCAACGTCGATTCTGAGAGTGTCCTTTGAGAACGCCGGCCCAGGGGTAGATTCCACTTCGTCAATGCCCATAACCTTCTTGGCAGCATCCATGATACCCGGTAGCTCCTTGAAATCCGTGATAGACATCGAGAAGGCGTTGATAGTTCTCTGCTCGTCTGCAGATCGAGAGCTATCCGGAATGATCTTGATGGTTAGCTTTTCAGTCGGCTCGCAACGGAGATTGATCTCTGTCGCGAATCTGGTGCACAAACTGTCATTTCTGGGGAATGGGATTTCTGTCAAGGCTTCCAAGAGTGAACTTTTCCCAGCCGACTGATCGCCACACACGACAAGCTGAGGGAGGGATAAAATGGTATCGAGACCGCACTTTCGCAGTTGAGTGATGGTGTCTAGAATTTCGCGCTGCTCTGCTGTCTGCAGCTCCCCCAACATGGAAGAGTCCATCTTTTGGGGCAGTGGCGGCTTGATACGTGTAATGATGGATGAACGCAGTAGTATGGTGGGAGATATTGATGGCAAACTACTTAAAAAAAAAAATAATTAAGAGAGAAGGTGGGAATGTAAGTTAAATAGTGCTGTGTATGTTTACCTAGGTAGCTGGCGCCTTAGCGCAGTCTCTCTACCTTCGATAATTTCCAGGCAGCCTGGCAACACAAACAAAGCAAACAAAGTGATATGGTGGCCTAGTCTCTACATTTAATGTGAATCCACAGAATTCCCCTTGATCGTCTAAGGTAGCTAATCAGTTACACTTACAACTGCATGTAAAAACTATAAGACAAACGTAGTTGCGTACATATGTATATATGCCTCCAAATACTTCTTTGCATATCTAGAACTTGGAGCTCCCTAGAAGCAATTGATGAGGAGTTCGTCCTTCTAGTTCTTGCTAGCTTCTGGGTAAAACTTGAGATGTGATATGTACCGACGGAGGCTCTCTAGTGCGTTACTGAACTGTACGCCCATACCTCTAGAGCCTATTTAGAGGGGATAACAAGTCTGGATCGAATCAAAGATGATACCCTTAATACCAAGAACTGGGACATTGTGGATTTTGAAGGCAAGACTTTCCATATCCCATACTCTGACACGGATAGAGTGGGTGAGCTTTTGGACCTTAGCTTGTGGCGGAGATGGCGCTCCAGCCCCGAACCCCTCCCCATGACCTGAACCGACTACTTCCCAAGTAGAGATAGAGGGTGGGTACTGTATATTGCCTCGTTGATTCATGAAGTCGGGGATCCAAGTGCAAAAATCACTGGCCTTGTCGCTCCCAGCTCAGTTAAAAGATCTAACACGCGCTCGTCCTTTACGAATTGCTCTGCATACTTTGCCAGGGCTGCTTCCTCTGTTAAGTCGTAATCGGGGTCGAAAGCTACGCGCCCGATTTCAGTATCGTATGCCATATTCTGTAGGGCGAGGGGGCTATCCCGGGTAGTAGTGAATCCGAATGAAAACTTCACAACCCCAAAAGTCATATAGACACTCCTACTTTAACAGCTAACACCACCAATTATACTGTTTATGGCCAAATATTTTCTATGCAAAACTAAAGATGGCATTTACTCTGGGCAATTCTTTTGAATTTTTTTCTAGTCATCGGTAGTTGGTTGCTGCATAATCGAGAAGCCTAGAGGCCGTTTTTGGGGGGTATGATATTTTTATTCGGACTCCCTACTGCCTGGGGCTTTGAGCATTGTGTATAGTAGAACATCTCAAGCCTATTCTTATAAATGTTCAAAATTCACGCCCACCCAACGCCTATCTACACTAATATAGGTAACGATAACCATAGACTTAGGTGGACCCCGAGCAGTGTACGCCCGATGGTCCGCCTGCGCTGGCAATGGCATGGCCCACACAGTCCGCTTTGCCAATCAGTAGATGCCCATTGGCACTCCACTCCCGACCATCATCACCCAAGCCGTAGTGGAAGTTCCAGCCCGTGAGGCCGCCACAGCCCTTCAACTGATGCAGCAAGCCGTTGCTCTGCTGCCCGAAGCCCGAGGTTACCCACCCGTTGCCCCAGATCCAGAACTCATCGTAGAGGAACTTGTACGCGACGTTGCAGGAGCCGCCGGGCTTGTTGGGCAGCGGCTGGCGGAGACTCGTGGGCATGATGTGATACAGCACCTTGAGGTCCGGGCTGGTGGACGTGATGGTGGTGGTTCCACCGCCCTTCCAGTTTATGGGGTTGGCGGGGTCGTTGCCGTCGCAGTTGTCCGACATGGCTTTGAATTGCTTGTTACACTCGGGTTCGTCGAAGGGAATCTTGACTCCTGAAGGCCAGTCCACGGAGATGCCCACTTCGTCCGGAGTCTAGGTTGCTTGTCAGTGCTGGTTCGTGTCACGCGAGCATGGGAGAGTGGACTTACGCCGGGGTTGTAGTTGCGGCCAATTGAGCCGGAGTCTTTGTCTTGGACGCCTTGGGCTACGGCTGTTTGGCAAAAGGTCTGGATGTTTCCTGCGAGGGTATCGGGGGACATATATTTCTTCGACCCGAGGCCGTTGCAGTGCAAGTCATTCGTTGGTTTGGAAGGTGGTGTTGCAGTTGGTGTAGGAGTTGGAGTTGTTGTCGACGTTGGCATATCTGGCGCCTTGCTGGCCCATTCCTTCATTTGCTGGATATAATCGCTGGGGTACTGGTCATCGTTGGTCCATTCTAGATCTGTCAAAGGTGCAAGAGTGTCCTCGTCACTGAGACCACTAGCGTCAACGGTACTGTCCTCGCTGAATGTAAAGGTCAAATCATCGCCACCGTCTGTCAAGGTGTCTTCATAGTTTGTACCTAACAACCCCCAATCGGAACCGTTGTTGAGGACCAATTGACCGATCCTTGGATGGACATCTCCTATCGCTTCGCCGTTTGCTATTGGTAGCCACGGATACCTGCCAATGTGAGTCTCTAATGGTTGGGCATCACGCGTGGGCTTCGTGAACTTACCCGCCAATCTGGCCTTGCACATATTTGGAAAGAACATATTGTGCGTAGTTGTCGGCTATATCGCATTAGCACATCTCCACAAAGGGCACTGATGGATTGACCAACCATTGAGCGTGATGTCTGTTGCAATGTTTTTCCTGTTAGTACGGGCAAGAATCTTTGTATTTTGCGAGCCGTATGCGTCAACCGAGACTAGTCTTCTTTTGTAATTTCGATCATTCGGGTTGCCGACATATTCGTAGATCTTCATATTCAAGTCGGCAATGTGGCGGTTCCCATTCGCTTCATATGCGACTCTGTTTGCATGCATCATCTCGTGCAGAATTACATAAGCTGGACATAGAATCAGTGTACAGTCAAGAGCATTAAGGGCGTATTTGAATGTAGGACTCACCTCTGTTCGTATAGTACTGCATGTTGTATTTGTGGGTGTAGTCTGAGTCGTCTTTATACTCCTTGATCCGATCTGCCAAGCTTTTATAGGCGAAGAAGCTATTACACATGTACATGTTCATGGTTGCACGTTTGTCATTGTAAGGTCTCTTTCCGGTCCCATCGGAATTCTCGGTGTTCCAAGTGTAGGCTTTCAGACCCGGCCCCTTCGCTTTACACCTCGAGTCCAGTTCCCTGTCAGCGTTCGCACCGCAGCCAACGTTGATTTGAACCTTGAAAGGCGTGGGAGTGATTTTCCATCCTTGTCCAAAGGTTTTAGCGCTATCAAAAACCGCTTGGATTTTGGATTGGTAGTCCTCTAGATAAAAGTTAGTATTTAAGACTATAGTTTGTACCAAAATTTGGGACAATGAGATTGCTTACTGTTTAATGCTGGTGGTCCAAAATAGTCTACTGCGGCCACATCATTGAAATCGACTTTCGGAAGGGTTGTCACAAGTTTGATAGCATCGTCCCACGCCGCTTGGATGTCGCTTTGTCTTTTGCAATCGCCACTAAATACCAAGTTCACGGATTGGATGCCAGCATCTTGTCTAGCCTCGTTGGAGGGAAGAGCGGCTGCTTGTTTCAACAGCAAAGACAGGTACAGGGAGCTGATGATTGTAAGCCTCATTATGAAAATACATGCGGCGGAATAAGTGAAACGATGGGCAAGCAGAGAGAGAGTGGAGGAGACGAGTGAATGTCATCAAAAAGGAGGCGCATTTCAAGCTGATATGCTGCCTATCCGCAGAGTTCGATATAAGGGAGTATGACTTACCAGAACCAAATTCTATATTTACTCAAACATTACGGCCGCATCTCAGAAAGATACCTGGCAGAATTTGCCAACAACATGCAGAGATCATCGCGGCTGAGGAAGAAGGGGGTATGAATGCTTGATCCATGAGACCAAGGGATTGTTAATCGTATGATGATATTACGAGCAGTAACTAACTGTGCCATCTGCTCTGCGGCAAGGCGTGGCCAACAGCACCCCCAACAATGGACACTACTATACGGAGTAGGTCTGGTAAATTGAATGTTTGATCTATGGGTAACTATGCCATCTGCTTTGCGGCAAGGCACGGCTGCCTACAGTCATAGAAACAACCTGAAATTACAGTACTGAGCTGAATTTAAATTAACGCGAGCTTTGATTGATACAGCATGGGATTGGTTGGGTCTAGAGTTACGTGCGGTAGGTAGGATTTAAAAGAGCGACCAGACAAGTCATACATGTATGTACTATGTTGGCCACCGCTAACCCTGCTTAACCCCCTGCCTTTTTCTTGGTACTTTAAATTTATTTGTGGCCGGCCAAATAACGTATTGTAACAGCTGTTAGCAGTTCCTCGCCCTTAGGTAAGCTAGGGGTGCAGTTTCAAAGCATGCCAAGCAAATGCCATTTGTGGCTGTACACACTGTACAACCAACATGACGTCCTTCTTCTACGTCCTCATTACTTACACATCACCAACTTCCCGGTCTGCTGGGTATGCTTCCTTCAACACGACCCTCAGTATTTAGATTGGCGATTACATCCCAAACCACAACGACTCATTTGACAATCATTCTCATTGCGGTAAACAATCATGGCTTCCTATCTTGATGAGAAATCTACCAAGGCCGAAAAACCTGCACTTCTTACCCAGGACGCCAAATCTAGCCGAACGCGCACATCCAAAACCCTTCTCGCCATCTTCACTCTCGTGTCTCTCGCCACTGCCGCCTTCTACTTCTACCGAACACCCACCTTATCTCCTTCCTGGAATGATGACTCTGGATGGCCTATTCCCAAGATCCCCGGCCCTGAACTCCCAGCCCCAGTTGAGCCATTCGAGCCTCTCAAGCGCTACAGCCTCCACTACGGCAAGGTCGCCTGCTGGCAGGACGGCGGGGTGTGGATCAAAGAGCTCACACCCGTGGAGATGTCTTCTCTAGCTATCGATCGCTTCCAGGACACGGCCCGCGCGCTCGAACAGGCGGACGAGGACGCATTCTGCACGCGCCTGCGCATGCACGGGGCAAGTTTCTGGCAGCTGCCGCCACAGTGGCCCGAGCATGTCAACTGGTGCGAGGCTGTGGATGATTGTGTGAAGCCGACGAAGAAGGTGAGCCTCGAGGTGGGCTTTCCGGCGAGCGGTGGTGTGTGGATGCTCGATACCAGTCAGGGATGGGATGGGCTGTACCCGCAGAGCTTGGGCCTGCGAAACGCGCTTACGATGGACGAGAGGTGCGAGGTTATCAAGGATCTAGGCGGTCGTTTCTGTGAAGACATCCAGACGTGCCCAGAGATGGCTGCTTTGTTGGGGCTGTAGAGGGTGTGCAGGGTTTGGAGGCGACGGCCAGGCAGGGGGTGTTGCTTGAAATGGCTTTCTTATCTTGTAATACTGTAGTGGCAGGTGTATGATAATACTACGGTTTGATTTGGCCTACACCGCACTTATTTCGTTGCGTTACCTGCAACGCCCACACTACTGTAGGGCTGAGGGTGCGAGTGCAGCGCTTCCTTGATGTCCCCCCCTGGCTATATTCCTCGTTTCCCCGTTACCGTACCGTTATATAGAGTGGCAACTTGATAGCCGCCGCATCAGCCTCTCGGTCAAGTCCTTTTGCCAAGGCACATTGGGGAAGCAATTCTTTTTTTAGGCATGGCTGTAGGAATGTCCGGCCAACATGTCTCGGGCGTAGTGCCAGAGTGACATCCCAGCAAAATGACCCTTCAAATTTCGATGAGTTTGCATTGCGTCTCCCTTCCAGCCCTGAGTCCTATAACTTATATATTGAAAGTGGGTAGCAGTACAACGCCCCACACCATTCTGCCATATAACCTACAAGTATTTCTTCAGTAGTGCTACCCTCTAGACCAGTTCTTCAATCAATACAACTATAGCTGTTCATAACCTATAACCTATAATTCGAGAACTTCAGACTTTCCTTATTCGCACAATCAGCCCGTCGTCCTGCTTCAGTCATCCCTGCAAGCAAAACCCTTCTTAGATACGGATTCTCCATCCGTTCTGCACACCTGCGGCATCGAACCATCTAATTAAGCTCTTCTTATCTTACCACAGATATGTGTCCTAAGTTTCTGAGCCGGATGGCTTTCGCTCTCTTCGCGGCCTCCACCTCCGCACAATCCATCTCCATCGCCCTCTACCGCAGCAACACCACCTGCCTGTCCAACGCAGAGGCAGACGTCTCGTACACCTCCTCACCCGGCGCCGGCTGCCAGAGCGTCAACCTCTTCCCGGATGGCGAGCACAAAGCCGCCGGCGCATTCAGCGCCAAGGTCGCAAGCACAAGTCCCGGTGTGGTGTTGCGGCTTTTCGACGACATGGCGTGCTCGGACAGTACGCCTGATGAGGCAAAGGGGGATGGAAGCTCAGGGTGTGTCCCTGAAGCGGCGTCGGGGGCTGGGTGGATGAGTTTCAGGGTTGATACTGTGTAAGAAGGATAGGGAGAAGGGAAATTGGGAAGAAAAAGACTTTTTCGACATGTTGCTCAACGTTCATAAGAGACACAATTCTTAATAGGTGCTATGAAATTAGATTTCGCTCTATCGGATGTAGAGCAAATAGAATTACGTATAAGTTTACGTAGCAACGATGAATTGAAAATGAGAGTATTCATTATCCAGTTTGATTAATTTCTTTTCTTGGGACAGCGTTGACTACGAGGTAATTACTAGATGAGGTGATGTTTGCCATACTCATGAGCCCCTTACGTCAGTCCACGGAAGGAAAAAAATTGTTTCAAATCTCTATGCATGTCAAGGACTTCTAGGTATGAATGAATAAGTCCTGAATACTTGTTGATGCACGAGGAGCCCAACTACTACTTCTAACAGCTGAGTATCTATATGAAACGCCTCCTTTTTCTATACCTCAGGGGCGGAGGATGTATGTGAACGTAGGTAGTCAAAATCGTGACCGTTGCCCCCCCCCTGGCCTCTAATAAAAGGCACAGGGATAAAGCTCACCCTGAGCACATATAAATAGTGTAAATTTGCAAAGAGACTGTTTGCGTATATAGTAGGTGGGGTGTAGGAAGGTTTTTTTAAAGACCTTCGCGCAACAACAACCATATATCACCTATCCATATGATCTCGGAATAAAGAGATTGTTTGGGTATATAGTAGGTAGTATGTTTGTAGGAAGGTGTTTTAGAGGACACTTGCGCAACAACGTATACTATTACCTACCCCTGAGTATAGGGCCCGTGACATCCATAAATATAGGTCTCGTGACAAAGCTATTAAGGTGGTTTGTCCGAGCGAATGAAGAAGCCACTACTGCTATCTAATGGGTAACTTACTATCTCACGAAGACCGCAAATATCCTTTCCTGGGAGAATTTTTATCTCATTACTTAAAGCTGACGACCTGTATACGAAAGAGGTAAAATCAGCCGGTCGTAAAAGAGAGAAGTTCACTCTAAGCACATGGAGGCTCTACACTGATCAATAACACAGCTAGAAAGCTATAGTTACTTTCCTTAATGTCAATACCCCCTAACAGATATTATATTATTATTCTTGTTCTCAATATTCCCCGCGTCCCCCCACCAAAAACAACAGGACCCATCAATAGGTCACCGGCACATCACCAGGAAGACTAGGAATCCCTAAGACTTCACGTCAGACACATAAATAAGGCGTACGGGTCATTTGTCTACTCACATCCGTCCAAGCCTACGTCCTCTCCCACAACCGACTTCTGCGTACATGCCATGGCGTCTTCATACGATTGAGACTTCAGCGCACTGCACTTCTCGTTGGCACAATCGCGCCCCGATAGGGCGTCCATGCCACGCTGCAGGGCATCGCCTTTCCATCCGAATAGATAGTCACCGTGTTGCCCGTGACCCGTCCTGGTAATGAGGTTGATCATTAGTATTCATGGTCAGCACTTCGTTTCAGTGATGCAAAGTTGGTCGCTGATTATGACCACTCAGAAGAGAAGAGAGGAAAAATAAAAGAGAGAAATAGGGGGAGCAAATGATATAATTACCCGTCACCAAAACTATACACAAACGGCTGCGAGCCCGCCGAGAAGTACTTGGGGTCGTTGAACTGGCTGGTGTTCCAGTAGATCTCGTACATGACGCCGGGGACCCTGACGGGGTGGGTCTTGGGGCAGGAGGCGCCGGCCAGACAGTTGCCGTTGCTGCAGATGCCGGGCGAGTACGCCACGTGCGACTTGTGGTCCGGGCTGTCGAGGTTCTTGCCGTCCCAGCACGTCGGGAAGATGATGCTCGACCGGATCCCCTGCGGACACGGCTTCGACGGCAGCTCGGAGCTGTCCGTCCGGTCGCATGGCTGGAACCCGTTGCTGGCACCTAGACACCGGTGGCAGATGCCCGGGTCTTTACCCGTGGCGGTGCGGAGAGCTGGGTCGCCGGCGAGCATGCGGAAACCCTAAGCAATAGTGCGTCGTTAATTAATTAATGCTTAATTATTATAAGGTAAGTATATAGGGAGAAACCGCTATATCGACTAGCTGGGCGGTCATATCGCCGGCTGCAAGATGAAGAAAGATTAAGGTAAATATACCGGTTTGAAGGCCGTGACCTTCTGGTCCCCGGAAAAGGGGGACATGTAGTATATCGTGAGGCCACCGTTCTGCTGGCAGCAAGTCGGGTTGGGCATTTGCGGCACCCTCCTATAAGTGCCGTTCTCAGGCGACTTGAAGTACAAATTGGCCGTCCAGTAGTTGCTGAAGTCCTCGGCGTACGAACATGTGGTACAGGTCGATGTCGAGCCAGGATCAAGACTTGCAGGATCCATCTGTTTTCAGACATCGATCATTAGATCACATTACAACCATTGCAACAAACGAGGAAAGTAAGTGTGGTTTTTTTACCGTCGCATTAAACGAGTTGCCTCCGACGACCTGATGCGTGTGCGGAGACGGCACCATTCCCGGAGACACGAGGGGGTCGATCCGCTCGATCACAAGCTGCGAGCAGACGAACCGGAGTAGACGCCCCTGGGCGAAGGCATGTTGCGCAAAGAGTACTGCCGCAGCAGCTGTCAGCGGTGCCCACAACATGATAGCTTTGGGGGTTAGTGCAAAGAGAGAGTCTGTATGGAGGTGGGTGAACCTGGGTGGACGTCTTCAAAGTCTCGATGTTTTGGGCATCCCAGTCTTATACGGGATTATACTCGGCCCGGGAGCATGAACTGCCGCGATGTTTTCTGAGTATGGTATCTACATCTACTTCTAGAAAGTGCAATAGCCAATCATAATGCAGCTGTTTTGACGACGAGCCAAACAGCACGCTGGATTAGAGTATTCGGGGTTAATAGGCTGAATCGACCAAGATGAGCTATCCACTCACCAGCTTTGATTCCTACCCGAATTCCTACTTAAATAGTGTCCTGTATCATAGTATGTGGCCGTTATAAGTCCGGAGGGTCAGCTTCGTTCAGTATTGAAAAATTATGCTGTTCTTTATAAGGTCCAATTCACACCGGCTTCATTTCCAAACACCGAGCGCTCCTTTGCACCTGCAGGATATCTTCGGGATTAAGTTGGGTCTTGTACGTTGAAACAGGGACATAAGTGCTTATGGGCATCATGGCCTTTTGTCGCCGCGGTCGTGGATCCCGTGATAAACGAGGCGCGCTCGATATCCACGCACCTCCACGATAGCGCGGACCTTTTCGCCCCCGTAGAGTCTGCATGCCGGCTTAAGGTGAGGCTATGCTTATAACGACAGCGGACACATATTTACTTATCATTCTGCTCATAGTTGTGTATGGATTACTTCTGCTTGTATCTAAAAAGGCGATGTATTGCATTATCGGACCGGTTGACACGTCTCTGACTGTTGTGCGTAGTCCCTGTAATTTTAGCCCTAACAAATGTCATTGAGTTTGTACAGCTGAATTGACGACTCTACCACATATTTGAGTTCGAAAAAAAAGGAATTGGGTTATTCTGAGCGAAGCTGGATCTTTAAATGTGGTGTATGAGTATTACTCTAAGCTACCTACATCTAGACTAGTCTAGATAGCGGGTTTTACTATGCGCCTAGGGATCGCGGACGGGACTACCTAGAATGTATGGGTACAACGACGTCATCGTCAAATTTCCGAGACGTGACTCACGGTGTTTATCTCCGATATCTCAATTCGCGACATTGAGGATGACGGGACTGGCACACCAAAGCAGAACATGGGCCACGGTGGGAGCCCAAAACTCGGATAAGATTTTTATGATGATCATCACCGAAGTCGGGAAGCAGGCGGGGTCGGTTAACTTGATCCAGCGGCATACGCATATATCTAATTGGGGTTGACAGACGCTACAATTTTTTTTCTTTTTCTTTTCATTTTGTTAGGCTTATTCCCCCCAATTGACAAACTGACTAAGTACTCAATTAGAGTTAATCGAATTAGAGCATTGCAGTTTATCTCTTGATCTTGTTTTTAATTGCTTTTATTAACTAGTTGTATCTAATTGGCATACCGGCTTGTTTGATACTTATCTAGATCTAACTAATCTAACTCTAGAGCTAAGTCTTTATACCTGGTCCATCACCCCCCTAAGTATTGGATGCCAAGACTTGGTGTAGCGGAACAGGGCCTGTGCGGCCAGGTTGCAACATTATAGCGCACAGATTAGACAAGGGCTAGCTACGGAGCTAGGTATATTTCGTACGCATACAGGGGCCAGCTAGGAAGTGTACAGGCTTTGTGAGATCTCAACGAGAACGGGGTGCAGCAACAGGTCGCCCCACACGGCACCCCACTACGAAGTGACTCAAGGTGCAGTAGTTTGGTAGCTTAGCACAGCAGGTAGCACCTAAACTCACCGCCGCCGCCGGGGAAAAAAAAATTCTTATAAGGCATGAGCACTCCCTGGCCGAGCCCAATCCGATAAACCTCCTCTCGCTCCGACGAGACACGCGACCACCAGTGAGACGAACGACACAACACCCGACCATGTTGATAGCGAGCGCACTGTCTCTCCTGGCGAAGAGGACGCCGTACCTGCGCTCAGCCGTAGCGAGGACTGTCGGCGGCAGCCTCCGGTGCCGGAGCTTCAACACGGCCGGGCGCCGTCTCGCGACTGTGTCGGCCGCTGCGAGCGACAACAATACAGCCCCCAGCGCTGCTAGCTACCTGCAGAACCTGCCCAAGACCTTCTTCAAGCAGCCCGATACCCACTTCAAGAAAGTCCTGGTCATTGGCAGCGGTGGCCTCTCCATTGGCCAGGCCGGCGAGTTTGACTATTCCGGTACGGCTGCTGCAGTCTATAGATGATGCTCTTTGCCTGCCCGCCCTCTCGCAAGAGCTTCGTAATCGTGGTTATAGACTGACTAACTGGCCAATTGGATAGGCTCGCAAGCCCTCAAGGCCCTGAAGGAGGCCGGAGTCGCCTCGGTGCTGCTGAACCCCAATATCGCCACCATCCAGACGAGTCACAGCCTCGCCGACGAAGTCTACTACCTGCCCGTAACCCCCGAATACTGCGAATATGTCCTCCAGCGCGAGAAGCCCGACGGCATCATGCTGTCGTACGGTGGCCAGACTGCCCTCAACCTTGGTGTACAGATGCAGAAGCGGGGGCTGCTGGAGAAATATAACGTCAAGGTCCTGGGAACTTCAGTCAAGACACTCGAGCTTAGTGAAGATCGCGAACTGTTTGCCAATGCGCTACGGGAGATTGATATCCCTGTAGCGGAATCCGTCGCCGTCGAGACTGTAGATGAAGCCCTCGAGGCTGCCGATAGGGTAGGAGAACAAAATACCGAGCCTGACTTGGATGATTGGATGACTCACAACGTGTCGCTAGATTGGATATCCGATTATCGTGCGAGCGGCCTATGCCCTGGTAGGCACTACTAACCCATATCTTATTGATATGCTGTTCGGATTGCTCATTCTATGTAGGGCGGTCTTGGTTCCGGCTTCGCCAAAAATAGAGAGGAGCTCCAGCAGCTAGCAGCTCGGTCATTAACTCTCTCGCCTCAGTTGCTTGTTGAGAAGAGCTTGGTACGTATTTGAAGAATAGCCGCTCTCTTGAGGGTGGACGCCTTCTTCTCGCGATTCGAACTACTTACCTCCTTAACCCCCGATTCGCGACCCCCTACTCTGTGCTAGACGCCGCCCTTACATCCTCTAGAGAGAGTTCACTGTACATATATGCTTCCCTTGGAGGGCTATACCGCTTTGTTGCTCGGATTCCTGTGTCATTACTCCTTTCCCGGATATCGAGAGGCCAAATGATCAACATACTGACTTGGAAAATCGCAGAAAGGATGGAAAGAAGTCGAATACGAGGTTGTGAGAGACGCCGATGACAACTGTAAGTGATCTACCGCGACATTACATGAGCGTACTTCCAAATCGTAGTGACGGATCTGACCCTATAAACAGGCATCACAGTGTGCAACATGGTGAGCCAATTCCCTGCCTTTCAAGATATATCCCCGCTAAGACGGCTAGGAAAACTTTGATCCCCTCGGCATACATACGGGCGATTCAATTGTCGTAGCCCCTTCAATGTATGTTTTATCAGCTACTGGCGCCGGACGCCCTGGAGGCCACGCTGACATAAGAGGACAGGACATTGTCTGATGAGGAATACCATCTTCTACGTACTGCCGCCATCAAAATTATTCGACATCTAGGAGTTGTGGGAGAGTGTAACGCCCAATACGCTCTACACCCTGAGAGTCTCGAGTACAAGGTTATTGAGGTTAACGCTCGACTTTCACGATCTTCTGCTCTCGCCTCCAAAGCAACAGGCTACCCGCTCGCATATACTGCCGCCAAGATCGGTCTTGGTAGCACGCTACCCAGCTTACCCAATGCTGTAACGAAAACCACTTCTGCTAATTTTGAGCCTTCGCTCGATTACATTGTCGTCAAGATTCCGCGCTGGGATTTGTCCAAGTTCGAGCTTGTCGGAAGGAACATCGGTTCAGCGATGAAGTCGGTTGGTGAGGTCATGGCTATTGGTCGGACGTTCGAAGAGTCTATCCAGAAGGCTGTCCGTATGGTTGATCCTAAATAGTAAGTGTGCCTGTGATGAGTTTTGGAGGCTTCCCTTGGCCCCCTTTTCCATATACGTGCGCGAAGCTAATCTGGTTAATAGCCCTGGCTGGTACAACCCAAAGAAGGAGAAGTTTGCTGACTTGGATCACGAACTGAGTGAGTTGAAATCACCCAACTCTCTCCCCCTTTTATTTTTTCGACTTGTCAACCACTTGTTACTATCCAAGTTCCGATCCCCTGCTTTTCTTGCAGGAATTTCATGCTAACCGGCATCACTAGCCAACCCAACGGACCGACGGTGGATCGCAGTCGGCCAAGCCATGCAGCACGAGGGATACTCAGTCGACAAGGTCCACGAGCTCACCAAGATTGACCGGTGGTTCTTGTACAAGCTACAGAATATTGTGGACATGAGCAAATCTATCGAGCAGAGTGCAGGTCTCAAGTCTCTGAGGAAGGAGCAAATCAAGAAGGCAAAATGCCTCGGATTCAGCGATAAGCAGATCGCCATGGCTCTTAATGTCGGCGGCCATGAGGTCACTGAGTACGAAGTCCGTGCCTACCGAAAGTCTTTGGGCATCCACCCGTGGGTAAAGAAGTAAGCACTCTATACTCTTATCTTCCCCATTGCGCCTTGCTAACGCCTCGGATAGAATCGATACCCTAGCTGCTGAGTTCCCTGCCGACACCAACTACCTCTACACTACCTGTACGATTCTCTGCTTGCCTCGGAACTCTAGCACTTTCTAACATGTTGGTAGACAACGCCTCATCACACGACGTAGTCTTGGAGCCGGGTCACGACCAGAGCATCATCTTGGGCTCTGGTGTATATAGAATCGGCTCTTCCGTCGAATTCGACTGGTGCGCTGTCAGTGCTACCCAGGCTTTGAGACAGCAGGGAAAGAAGACCATTATGATTAACTAGTGAGGTATGATATATCTACTGTCGTGGCTCTAGGCGAGCTTCTGCGTGTTTTACCTGCTGACGAGTTACGCACAGTATTCAATTTCCCACAGACGGTTGAGCCTTGGCTCTTGTAGGCTCGTCGTTGCTAATTGATTGGTAGCAACCCCGAAACATACTCGACGGTACGTCTTGCTTTGGACTAGATACGTTACACTTAAAAGGAGGCGTGTAAACTACTTTGACTTATTACTCAGTATTACGTGTCTGTCCAAGGGACGACATGGAAATATGGGCATTAGGCCGTCGTTCATCTGGCATCACTTGGACTGGCGCAACTTGCTGACAATTTATTATACAGGATTACGATGTTTCAGACAGATTATATTTTGAAGAGCTTTCCTGGGAGCGGTGTGTATCTCCGATTTTATTTTTCGCACTGAGACAATTACTAACTAAAGATTTTTTTAGTGTCATGGATATTTATGAACTGTGCGTATAGCCTGCTTTCTGACCCTCATTCCAAGATTGAGGGGTACCCCTGCCCATCGACGAACGCCTTTACCGGTCTACTTCCCAGACCCCTCTATTGAGTATCCACTGACCCTAGTTTACTATAGCGAGCACGCTGGATCTGTAGCAGTCAGTTTCGGCGGACAGCTGTCGCAGAACATTGCTCTCAAGCTCCAAGAGCAAGGCAATGTGAAGATTCTCGGAACCAACCCTCTCGATATCGACAAGGCGGAGGACCGTGCTAAGTTCAGCGTTCGTACTTTCCAAAGACAGCCCCAAATGTATGTACCAAATACATTTAACTAACCCTGATTTACAGGAAATACTGGATGGAATTGGCCTTTCACAGCCCCCATGGGCAGAGCTTACCAACCTGAGTGACGCAAAGGCATTCGCAGACCGCGTTAGCTACCCCGTCTTGGTCAGGCCAAGTTATGTTCTCTCGGGTGCGGCCATGAGTGTCATCAGGTCAGAGAGTGAACTTAGCGAGAAGCTCGAGGCCGCCAGCACAGTCGTAAGTATTTTTGCCTGAATCGCCAGATATCTATTTCTAATGCCTTAGTAGAGCACCGAGCACCCCGTAGTTATCTCCAAGTTCATTGAGGGCGCTGCTGAGCTCGACGTTGATGCCGTCGCCTCTGAAGGCCAACTGCTGATCCACGCGGTATCGGAGCACGTCGAAAACGCCGGTGTGCACTCTGGTGACGCCACTCTTATCCTCCCGCCCCAGAGCCTCGACCCTAAGATACTCGAACGTGTCAAGGAGATCGCACAGAAGGTTGCTAAGGCGTGGAACATTACTGGTCCTTTCAACATGCAGTTGATCAAGGCCGAGAAACCTGACGGCGGCGAACCCGATCTACTCGTTATCGAGTGTAACTTGCGAGCCTCTCGATCTTTCCCCTTCGTCTCTAAGACATTAGCTACAAACTTCGTAAGCTTCCTTCCTCCCCCCCTACCGTCTAAGCTATAGCGAATCGCGCGACTATCATAAAGCTCTCTTGGAGTGTCTGAGTTACGGCACCCCTCGATGTGGTCATTTGCTAACACTCAGTCCCAAGATTGATATCGCTACCAAGGCACTCACTGGCAACAACGTGCCCAAGCCCACAGATCTGATGGCGGTACAACGCGACTACTGCGCAGTCAAGGTGCCCCAATTCAGTAAGTCATTGATTCCTACCTTGGGCCGTTTCCGGTGCTGGTATCATGCATCGGAAATTTTCCAATGAAAGCAATAGACTGATGTGCAATGTGTAGGCTGGACTAGACTGGCGGGTGCAGACCCTATGCTAGGTGTTGAGATGAGTTCAACGTAAGTTTGGTATTTTTTTGCTTGCTACTACTCTGTACTAATTCGTCATAGTGGAGAGATGGCGTGTTTCGGTCGCGATGTCATAGACGCGGTAAGTATACCTTCCGAATTCTACTAATGCCCACATGCTAATCCTGGTGAAGTACTGGGCTGCGATGCAATCGACGAACAACTTCCGCGTTCCTGAGCCCGGCGAGGGTATCCTTCTCGGCGGTCAAACAGACAAGAACTGGCTCACCGTAATTGTGAACAACCTCTCGCCGTTGAAGTACAAGTTCTTCTGCGCGTCACCCGAAGTCAAGGAATTTATCGAGAGAACGGCCAAGGGCGATGTCGAGGTGGAGCTGATTGACCTACCAGTCGACAAGCTAGGGATCAGGGACTGCTTTGAGACAAACAATATCAAGGCTGTATTCAATCTCTGCTCTTCCAGGGCGAAGGTATGCTATTGTTCCCAAAGGCGATAAAGAGCACTAGTCCTTGAGACACGATACTGACTCGATCTTCTAGGATGTCCTGGATAAGAACTACCTCATGCGAAGAAATGCGGTTGTAAGTATTCGCCTTGCGCATTATCACTTTTCATGATGCTGATATATGGTATAGGACTTCGGCATCCCATTGATGATGGAGGCCAACACGGCCATGTTGTTCTCTGTAAGTAGCCCTTTTGAGAAATCATTGGCAAGTTGACCGATTTTCTAACACTGATTTCGCAGGAATGCATGTCTAAGAAACTCCCCCGATCCGAGGGCATCCCCTCTGAAGCTCGGCCATGGAGCGACTTCATCGGAGGCAAGCCTCTATAAATTAAACTAGAGATGTACCCTCCGCTTTTCGTTTGCGCTTCTTTTCTTCAGGCTATGCTCAGTTGAGGGGAAAAGGGACGTAGAGATTAAAAAATAAAAACTGGGTTGCGGGCGCTAGGTGGGACAAATGAAGCAAAGAAGGAAAGAAAAACCACTTTGGTCATTCCGTTCTTTTGCTTTCCGTGTATTGTGAAAAGAATATTCAGCTGTGTGTGCTGTCTGTCTGTGGAATTTGGACTTTAAGGCTCTGTATTTCGTTATGCAATGCTGGGCTAAGGTAGGTAAGGCAGCTAGCTAAGTCGTTGCTGTAGTAATATATCGATCAAAATGTATTCAATGTGCGTTTCTTCATTTGGAACATTAGGGAAGACTACGCTCACGGCTCACGCAGTTGAGTAAGTATTAATGTATTGATCGAACCCCACCAAACTATAGTATCCTCATAGCTAGGTAAGCCATCCTCACGTCCCCTAAAGGACATATTGTATATGCACATCTGGGAGAATGTAGGATTGAGGCCGAAAAAGGAGAAGAAAGCAAGAAAAAAAGAAGAAAAAAAGGCGTCTTGCAGATGAGCCATAGCTAAGTACTCCGATGTCTGGAGGGCATGACTTGAGAAAAATCTAACCCTATTTCCATACGCTTGGCGCTCTCCACAGCAAGGTATTAAACAGGTACTGTAAGTACCTAATGTACTAAGTAGTGAGTGTTTATCTTGGTTTCTCTCAGCGCCGAACACAGTCATATAGATATTCCCTTTCATGTGAAGCTCATATAAAGGCGCTATTACGTGATTCCCCTATATGCGAATTGAGGCATTACATAGTCGATAAATTATGGTTCCTCAAATGCGATAATGGCTCTTAATGCTTCTGTGCCTGGAAGATGCCGGGCCAATGGGATCAAGGCATTTGCTAAGCGAAGAGCCCGACAGCTTGGGTCGTGCGGAGGCTAGATCCGCAGTGGGGTCGATGATGCAGGTGCTTGCAGTAGCGTGCATTGCTCAAACATCGTGATGCCAGTATTTAAAGTTTATTGTTTTCGACGCTGCCTCATTTATAAGAACCATGTCCAGTATAAGGCATCAGCTTAGATTTTGTTGGCGTAATAGATACGTTATTTCTGACCTCAAGATTGAGAATGTATTGCTTTAGGTTTTATTTTTATTCTTTTTTACCCGGGCAAGTAGTTGAACTACATCTCCTTGCGCTCCTCTTAACAGGCTTCTGGAAAGTACTCTATCCGGGTTATGTTTATATATACTGACATCCTAGAGCATGGCTGCTCTTTCTCGAACTCTCGAGGCTCTCTTTGTGGTATGTTGACTGGAGAAAATAACGCATCATTATTGCTTTCATCCTATATATGCCTACACACTTTATCTAACTCCGAAGAAATCATTTATCTGAGACAACATAGGCATTGAAGACCCCGATCACAGCTTTCCCCATCGTGCTCGCCCTTATCGCCTGTTACCGCCGATCTAACTCCTTATGACCTATCGTCGGGGTAGCTACCTTTCTCTGATTAAACTCTTAAAGACTATTTTCGATGCATTATAGTCGCTCCCCAGTAGCAGTTGAAGCAAAAGTGAAAGCAATATCTAATATCAGGTTTTGTACACCCGGGATATTCCCACCACCTCCTGGATTAGTTAGCCGCAGGCAAAGCAACCATGCATCCCTATTAATGGTGATATGATGTGGAGCGTTCGGTCTCGCCGATTCTTCGAGGCCACATCCCCCTTCGGCATCTATTGGATCCGCCATGGTACTCGAATCGGCCCTCGGCTGAAAGGTACTAGGACAAAGGCTTGTTAGCCTCGAACTTAAGACCAGATGGAGAGTATTTCTCTCCTTTCTGGCATCAGTATGTGCCTTAATTTTATGATGAGGGATTCTTCTGCGTCCCCCTCGATAGCGGCAGCTAAGGCATGAGGATATTCTCCTCCGGGGAGGCTTGGATCTGCACCCTGTTCGAGTAGAAACTCCGGCAAATCTTTGTGTCCTGCTAGTAAGGCCGCAGTGAGAACGGTGTTGTGTTTTCCTCCCTGTGCGTTTACGTCGGCTCCAAGCTCTAAGACAAGAAATTTCACTATTTCGAGTTCTCGCCCGTCAAATTCATGCCCATTGCACACCCGATACAAAGCCTTCCGCATCCACTCCACATCGAAGTCTGCTTTGGCGCCACGTGCCTTAAGCAGGCGAGCAGACTCCACATTACCATCCAAAATATAACGCATCAGCGCCGTTTCCCCGTCTTCAGTTATCGCAGCGTTGACGTCGATCATGCCTCTTTTAAGAAGCCATTTCAATGACTCAAGTTGATCCCACCCGAAGTCAAGGACTGCCCTCCCATCATGTGCCTTCACTTGCAGCATGTCCTCTCCATACCCTATCAATAGATCCATAACCTGTGTATTGCCCGCCATACAGGCGACATGGAATGGAAGCCACCCCTTTTCATCAGCATCTAGGGGATTGCAGCCCGCTTCTATGAGTACCTCGCAGACTCTCGTCGCATCACGATGGCTACGAACAGCTGCATAATGGAGCGCATGCCATCCGCTCTTGGATTTCAACTTTATATCAGCCCCACACTGTAGTAATGCCTGGACGGCTTCCAAGTTGGAATAAAGCGATGCTTGATGAATTGCTGCTTTCTCATGGCGCAAACAGTCCAGCTGATGCGGGTTAGCGGGCTGGAACTTGGCATAAATGGCCCAGTTAATGATCATCTGATTCGGGTTCGCTCCATGCGCCACGAGTAGCCTGATTATCTCTGCCTGGCAGCTTGGGCCGGGGAACGAAGACATATAATTCACCGCTCTCGAATAATGATGGGATGGCTTCTCTCCGTTGGCCATCTTCTCCATTAGGAACTTGACTGTTTCGATATGCCCCGATCTAGCTGCTAGTGCCAGGGGTGTTAAATCCTGTTTGTCGAGTCGATCGCATTTGGTGATCTGCGAGAGAAAGCGGACTGTCTCAAGTTGCCCACTAATAGCGGCGTAGTGAACGACATCGCGTCCAGGCAATTCATTAACGCACTCATGAAGTTGGATGGTCTGATGTTGTTGGATCGACATAAACTTCTTGATGACTTCCATGAGTCCTGCCTCCGCAGCCCGACGGAAAGGTTCCGCAAAATAGTCGAAATCCTTCATACGTCCCAAGGAGGCGAGGTGGTCGAGAATCATTAACGCCAGTGGTTCGTAACTATCTCCACGGCTAATAGTATCAATGAGAGTATGGTTCATGTCCGATTTTGTCATGTTTGCGTTGTGCTGGCACAACAACTTCGCGACTTCATAGTGATCTTTACGTATCGCGCTGAGGAGTAGATCTACAAGGAAGCTGCGCTTGTCCACGCCATACTGGTTGGTTGTGGTCGCCGGTTCATGGGGGCTGAATCTTTCTAGCAGAACCTTGACGGCTGTTTCATGTCCTCCCTCGGCTGCTAGTTCTACAGCACTCCGAAACGCCTTGGTCGTCATCGTGTTAGCATTGCTGTAAAAGGGGAGCAAATAATTGATTACTCGATAGTGGCCATTCTTTGCGGCTAGGGCGATCGGAGATTTTTCTGCAAGTTCCCACTGGATGTCCGCTAGGCGATCGTTGAGAAGGATCCGAACAATAGACGAATGCCCGAGTTTGATGGCCTGCTTGAATTCTTTCGTTACTTCTTCACGACCTCTTAAAACCACATTGTAATGATAGAAAAGGAAGCGAAATTGGACCTCGTCGCCTAGGGGTACCGTTCGACGGATAAGGGCATCCAGTAGGCATGGGTTGATCAGGCCCGAATCTTTCAAATGTTGGAAAATGAGCCGCATCACTGAGCCATTGCCGTAACTAACTGCTTCCTTTATAGCCGAAAACCGTTCTAAATCTGGATCGAGGTTTTTTTCCTCCGTCGGCCTCGCTCGCAAAATAATCTCCACGATATCGGAGTGCCCCCAACGGCTGGCGGCGTTAATAGTCGAAGCCCAATCCTCAAAATTGTCGTTTTTGACCGCCTCCTCCATGATACTAGTAAACCCAAATTGTGCCGCGAGGCATGGTAGGGTGTCCACATCATAATACTGTGGGTGGGTGGCCATCTCGTCGATTTTACCAAGGAGACTCTGAAACTCTCCGATAATACCGCAGATCTTGGACGCAATATGGCTGTTGGACCCATCTACGCGTACAGATTCTCGGTAATGAGCTACCCAGAATTGCACAGCATAGCTGGCGAGATTAAATAAGCTGCCTGTGGGTTGAATGTAGATATCGGCCTCGGCTGCTCGACTGATGGGTCCAAGAACCTCCTTCAGACGGAGATATTCAATGAGAATTTTCGTGATGTCCGCCTCCCCAGGTATGGCGGTCTTTCGGATTTCCTGGTTGTTGATATTCGCATCCAACTCTCGTCGAGCAAATTCCTGGCAACAGTGTTTGATACGATTAGTACTGAAGGAAATACCTCCTGTTTCGGTCGTGAGGAGAAACCCAAATTGTTTGCGAAGGCCTGAAGCGAGATCAAACGTTAACATAGCGGTATCAAATGAGCCGCGAAACTCTGCCCTTATGCCCGTGAAGCCTATAGCGGTGGCTAGCTCTTTGAACGATAGTGGCCGCTTGGAATGAAGTATCCAACCTAGGGCAATCCGCGCCCAGGACACGAGATTCTCTAAATAATCGGAAACAATATCTTCCACTGTTGTGAGAGTGGTCGCTATGAGTCTGTCCAGAGACTGCTTTTGGTGCGTGTCTGGGTTTGGCAATACGGCCGTGATGGCTCGTGTTAAATCCTCGTGGTCGTCGCATTCTTTCAACACCCCTAAAACCGAGGATTGCGGTAAGGATTCCCCAGCGACAGTGTAGAGAACCTTGTATGTCAAAGCGTTAGTATGAAAAGGGAGGGGTTTATCGGCTGATAGGGAATAATGCTTGCGGAACAAGTCAAACTTCTTCAGGACTTCATTGATGCCGGGGTTTTCTCCATAGAAAAAAGCCAGTTTGATCTTGGCGCAACGTTCCTTATCGTCAAACGCCGCCCACAATATGTCTAGGGCTTCATCTGGTGCGCTGCACCTATGAAGCCCGTCAATAATAATATGGATTGGCCCCGGGTCCGACTTGGTATTTAAGACTGATCGAAACAACACAGCGAGTGCGGATTGCGACCAAATGTGTTCTTTCCGCAAGTTGTTGTATACTTTTCTCACTTGTGCAAATCCTTTCGGATTTTGATGCAAGCTCTGGAAAATAAGAGAAGCTAGCAGCCCTGTAACTGAATTCCGTCTGATGCCTGCATCGGAGAAGGAGAAATAACAAGAGTGGAAGCCTCTTTTCTGAGACTCACGGAAAAGTTCGGCCGCCTCAATCCCTTCCACCGCGACGCCCTGCGTGGCTGTTGTGATGACGCATGATGATGAGGAATCAAGCCAAGAAAGATGTTCGTCAGGCAGTGGGCTCTGGTGCCCCATGATATACCGTTGTGATTCGTAGGGTATTATGAACGGCGGTATCAGTTTGGATAGGTGGAGGAGACATTTATCGTATTTTCCCGACTTGTCTCCTGTTGGCAGCGATTCGACCGAACGGTATTTCAAACGATGCTCCGGAGACTGCATTTTTTTAAACACGAGAAGCATATCGAAGATGCGAGAAACCACACTATCTCTAGAAGTGAGTTTGCCGAGATCTTCATGCCTGCATGCCCGTGTAATATTAAGCTCGTGCACAAGCCCGGTGGTGCTAGAGTAATTGTCTAAAGACTTTATAAGCTCACTATGTTAGCAATTGTATCCAAGCTATATTTTTTTTGATTTTAATTCGGACTATGGAACCTACCGGCCTCGGATCAGTAGTATCTCCAACCTGTTCGATGATATTGATGATGCGCTGCCGCGGAGCTATATGTATGAACTGGTCGGATAGCTCGTCGAGAAACAACGATAGATCTTGAATCTGTGTTGCAGCGGGGCTAATCACATGGAACAATGGCAACTTCGGAGAGATTTTGGTAAGAATGTCCTCCCATGAATTTATGAAGGATAAAGTGCGATGGGGGGTACCGAAGAATAACTGATAAAAAGCATTAGCACAAGTGTATAATATTGACGTGTTTCTATGCCTCTAATTAAAAGAAAGTCTTAGATAACGCACTAGAGCAACGGTTTTTTGCATGACATGATAATGCTGGGCACTGCTAGCAGCAGCCACCAAAGCCTGCACGATTTCGGAATCTATTAGCGCCGCTCCTAAATCGCTGGTGCTTAGCATAACGGGGAACACACCTGCTTTACCAATATGCCACCGATACCGTGAGCAATAAATGCTATCGGAGTACGCACATCTGGCTTTGTAGATTTCCCCATCCTCTCGCGTACAGGCAGTGATCTCTGTAAGCAGTCAAGAAGACCCAGAGCAACGTCTTGTATTCTTTCGGGCGATAGAACATTGAGGAGTTCGCGGTCATTAGAATCATAGTTGAACGCAAAAACTCGACCATTAACACCGAGAATTGGGCCCACAATATTTCTAGGCCACACGAGGTTCGGATCATTAGTAGAAGCTTCAGCCGTCCAGCATTGGTCTAGAGTCTGCCCCGGCCCCTGTACTAGGATAATACTATCACAAAAGTGTTTAGTGAAAGCTTGAAGCGGTGGTGGAGATTTCGAGTCGCGTGGCCTTACTCAAAAGTGCTGGCGTACCCCGGCTCCCCAGAGATAAGCTGGAGATTCATCCTATCTTTGGTGCTTGCCATCGCGGCCAGAGAGTTGTGTGGTGATGCAGAACGACGAAAGTAACGCCTCGACGACATGACTAAAGCTGTAAGTCTCTGGTTTGATTGCCGAATGGTTACAAAAGAAATCAAACAGGAAAGACAGATATAAATGTGCGCAGCAAATATGCCAGAACTGGCTCTGGGGGCTGTAAACGTATGACGAACACTGCCTTGTCGCTATATATATCTACTAAATTCGGGTTAAGATGCTGGTTACTCCCGCCTCGTGACATATCACTTCTGTAACCACACCTCCATGTAGAACTACCGTCGGATGTTTCAGACAGGCACTTTACGCTCGTTTCTACCTACCATCCATCTGGCGCTAGCCTACGGCAAGCAAGCCCCCGGGAAGTATTGGTCGTTGCTCATCCCTGAACATGTTACAAGTCCCCCTTGCTTTGCACCCGAACCATAAATACCCTTTGATTTTCCGCCACCTGCTGCGGGCCTGTTACACGGAATTAATATGTGGCGGAGCGAGTAAACAATCCCAATGCGTTCAAGCAGCTGATTCGTTGGGATACTAGGGAAGAGAGACGCCGTGTAGTTCCGTCGTCATAGAAAACACGGCCTTTCCTCGACAACAACCCAGGAAAAGAGCGACCAATATGCGATCCAAATTAAGAAAGTAAATGAATAAGGTTGGGATCTTTATTTTTTATTACGGCATAGTGGCCCCTGTCGTCAGACTATCCGCTTAGGTGCAAGGCGTATTGTTGAAACAACAGTTACAAGCCTAGTCGGCTTTAGACGCGTTTTTGTTAGAAATCGCAGGCGATAATCTGACGTTTAGGTTCGATATTTTGGACCAGTGTTTTTCTAACTATTTTTAGCCGCTTGAAGCTACTCGCTCGCCCCCTTCACCTAGCCTAATGTATAGAGAGAAAGGATAACGACGGCAAGATCGACATATTCTTATGTGATGACTTTCGAGATGCGTAAGCAACAATGAACAGACCGTATGCGTTGTTATAGCGCCCGAGATTGACAAAAACGTAGAAATTCTAGCTTTTTTAATCTTCGTGACGCGTTCCCACTACTCATCGCATCCTATATGATCGGGTACATGATTCTGACAAATTTCAGAGAAAGAGTTTAATAACCCTTTCCACGGGCGCCGTTTCGTTATTCACTCCCTCGGCAGGCTGTGGCGACGCAGACGCAGACATAGTCGCGGCAGCATGTTCCTCAAGCATCCGCACAACCTCGTCATGGCCATTTCGGCGTGCCCAATCAATCGACAGCCACCCATACCGGTCAACCCAGCGATGCGACCCTGGCCACTTGTCTAGAACTATGCGGACTATATCCCGGTGACCCCCCGTCGCCGCGACGTGCAGGGGTGTCGCACCGTACTCACCTACTTTGAGCTGCTCGTCCTCCGAATCCCTGCCGGGTATTTCCCCGAGAATTAGCTTTGCCATGGCAGCGTCCCCGCGGTCAACCGCAACGTCCAGTGACGTCCCGATGTATTTCGCCTCGATACCGGGTCTTGCGCCTAGCTCCAGTAGCAACCGTGCCGCCCCTAGGTGCCCATTGGCAGCGGCCTCGTGCAGTGGGGTGGCGTCGAAGCGGTCCTGAGCGTTAATCCGCCAAAACCAGAACTGCTTCTCCTCCTCAGTGTTGGCATCGGCGGACGGCAACAACGCAGCCATGGTTTCGACGTGACCGAAGCGAGCTGCTAGGTGTAGTGGCGTTTCGTGGAGCATATTGTAAGGCGATTGCGAGGCGCCACTTTGGATTAGTGTCCGGGCAATGTCGGTATGACCAAGCCGAGCCGCCTTATGAATTGCCGCCTCGCGGTACCGTCCGCTCTCGCGCATGTCCGCGTCAGCGCCGAGGGTGAGTAATAACCGTACGGCCCCTGTGTGGCCGGCTACCGTAGCCTCTATGAGCGGCAAGGTGCCGGTCGACGGATCGATGCCGTTCACGTCGGCGCCGCTGATCGCTAGGGCCTCAATCGCGCAGACCTGATTCGTTTTGGCTGCTATGCGCAGTGCGCGATCGCAGAAGACCTGGGTGGCAATTTTCAACTTGGAAGAGTCGGCCGGCAGCCATATCCCAGTCACTAGATATAGGGATGCGGGAACGTCTCGTAGCTCTTCTACGAAGGCTTGCGCCTCGGCCTTGATGGTTTCGCTCTTGGCAGCGGATAAGTGCTGGGACAAGTATGAGAGTGTGTAGCTGAGGAATGGGCGGTCATTGAGAAGCTGGATAAAGGCGCTATAGTCATCATCTGCCCAGGTGGCGACGTGTGCGTGCCTGATGCCAGCTTTGTCTAGTATGTTCCGGGATAATGATAGTCTGAGGTAGCGTAGACAGATGGAGGCTTGGTCGTCTTGCCCGCACGGGTCCTGGAAGTCAAAAGGAGCTGCCCTCTGCGCTGGACCCAGTAGGAACTCACGCACACTCTCATGTATCAGCTGCACGAACGGCGTCTTGACCTCTACAAGATCGCCGCAGACCATGGGGATTCGGCGTTGCAGCAGCTGAATCCGGTTCTTGAAGATCACTGGGCTCGGCTCGAACTCTGTGGCTTCGGACAACGTCGGCACGAGGATGGCATCGCGCGTTTCCTCGACCGTCAGCCGTTTACGTGAGAAGACGGAACACGCCAAGATCTTGCGCCCTAGCTTAATTGCCTCGGGACGCGCACTGTCGGCAATGCGTCTGGTCATGCGCTTGTAGATGTCCATAAGCTCGGCTGGCAGAATTGTCTTGAGTTCCTCAAGGCTTGTCTCCGTCCAGCCCTCCTCCGACAGGTTCTTGACTTCCTTCATCACCATGCTGACCCAGAGAAAGACCCCGTCGGCGTGGCTCTTAATATACTGCTTGATACTGTCAAAGACAGTGAGCTCGACGCTTTCGTCGTCCTCTAAGATATCGTCAATGATCTGCTGGATGTCCTTGTCAACCATGCGGCTGATGGCCTCCTGGTTCTTCTCCTCGAGAGCAAGAACTAGTGGGGTGAGCTGTTTGGCCCGCTGTCTCGCAGGTCCGGACTTGAGAGGTCGTGTGGTCATTAGCCCCTTGAAGATGCTCCTCCCTTTTGTGGCGCAGAGGCTTGCCATTGCCTGGAGTATCTGCGGGAGTTGTTCATCGTCGGACTCGTCCATAGCGTCCAGGACGATGAAGACAGTTAGGGCTTCGTCGATGGTGGACATGGATTGTAGAATCTGAAGGAGCAAAGGCAACCCCCAGTGACCACCTCCGCTCTGCTGGCGTAGGGCCCTGTAGTGTTCTCGGAATAGCGGGTAGAATCTGGCGTCTTGGCTGAGGAGCTGGTAGAGTATCGAGCGCAGCATGCCTTCGTGGCTGGTTTCGGCCTTGCCCCCGCGAAAGGAGTAGAAGAAGTGCGCCATGACGGTGCGCCGTTTTTGGAGGGCGTCCTCGGCTACTGATGACTTCTGAGGGGATTCCGCCACATTTGAGCCTGCCGCATCTTGTTGCGAGGGTGCCTACACTTCGTTAATAACCCGATACGACACCTCATGAGGGATTCTGTTCATCGTGATTGTAAACCTGTCGGCATGCGTAGTAAAAAAAAAAAGGAAATTACAGAGCATGCTTACATCTAGACTCTCTTGTTCCTTTTCATCAACACCCGAGCTTGTAGGTGCTGTTAGTGTGACATCCTTGACAAGGTTGTCGAACTCCGTGTCTTTAGGTACGAAAAATTCTAGTCGTGTCTCCTCAATGGCGCTGGCGCTGATGTTGGTGCTTGAAATGTCTGATGAAGTGTCTGACGATATGTCTGTGTTCTCCGTATCATCTTCTCGGAGACTTGGAGTAGGCCGCGGAATACCCTTGAGAATCCTCTTGGCTAGCGTCGACTTGCCGCTCCCTGCCTTACCCTGGATTAGCAATAGGCTTGACTTCTCGGCTGTCTGCCAATGGCGAAAGGTGTCGTCTTCCCACAGCCAGTCGAACGTGAAGTCGTCCGCGTCCAAAATCGTGCCGGGGCGAGCGTCGAAATTGGTGGAATAGAGTGATTGCAAGCAATCTATTATGCGTCAGTGCCCTAGCTATATTCATGGAGAAATATACAAGAGATGAGGCGATGTACCTTGAAGCTCCTTGTCTTTGTCAATGTAGGGGATCGACGCTAGGCGCTTATCAGATTCGCTTAGCGGTCTTGGTACCGAACGTGGACCCGATGTGAAGAGGACCTTGAGAATGACGTTGGTGTGATCCTCGCGGCCATCATCCAACAAGCGTACGAGTTGGCCGAGAAATCGATTCACGTTTGCGTCTGAGAGGTTAAACCCGTCAACAAGTAGATACGTCGGCTGGTGCGGCACAGCCACGAGACAGTAGACAAGCACGGTCATCAGGTGCCGCAGCTCCCAGTCCTGGGTGCTGACACTGTAGGGGGCCGATTTGGTCAGTTTCGAGCGGGGGTAGTGATTCATGGCGAAGAGCATACGGTCGCATTCCTCCTCGACGATCTGCCGGATGAGCTCACGCACAGTCTCTAGGATTTCGGCCCCCGGCGAGAGCTTCTCGTTTCTAGCTGCAGGGTTATGAGTATAATGGAAAAGACTGGCCTTGCTCTCCAATGTTCGCTGGAGTAGACATCCGACGACACGGGTATTTTCCTGGCTGGACTTACCCCCGAGCCAAAGAAGAGAAATCGAGTCATTCGACTCCCACTCTCTAAACTCGGGACTGTCGAAGAACCAGTCCGAGTTATCTTGGGCGCCGTCAATCGGCGGTAGGGGCGTGCTGTATTCCTTCTCCTCCCAGTGGGACTCACTGATCTTCAAGGCGTAGAGGTAGTCGTCGAGCGCATTATCAAGATCGTTAAGGAATAAACCAGGGTTGTCATGCCTGAGCCCTATCTCAGCCTGAGGCGATATTCGCTTTCCATAACTCGCCCCGTACATTGGAGGCACCAGTAATGTTTGGCCCTGTCCAACCTCTTGCTCCTTACGGTTCGACTTCTCGCGCTGCGTCAGAGTCATCTCCGAATCCACAGTAGAGAGCGCGGGGGACAAGGGCCGGGGAAGGGCCGGTGCGACCGGAAGCTCTTTGAATGGAAACTGTATCAGCAATGAACCTCACAGTAGCGGAAAACCTATGTAGAACTCACTGGCGGCATCCTTGATGTAGTCTACGATGGCTCCTGATACTGCTCGGTATTTCTCATCTTCGGGCCCCGAGAACTTGCAAATCTCGTGGTGGTTTGCGTTCAACCCGCGCTCCACCTCGTGCAGGACGTCTCCAATGCGGGCCGACTCTCTTGGGACGACCTAATCTTGTCAGTCATGATCAACACGAGAGCCATAGAGCCCTTACCATTCCCGTGATACCGTAGACGCCAGTCATCGCTTTGGTCTCGTAGAATGTATGGACTCCAAAGTTTCCCCGGTGAATCAGCTGCAGGAAGACCTTGCCGTAGTGCCGAAGCATCTCGTTGCCTGGTGAAAGGCCTTTGAGAACCCTTTGATTGGAGTCTTGTAGAGCCAGTTTAGCAAGGTTGCTAACAGTCGTCGCAAGACCCGCCACGTCACTGCCGCCGTGTGGGGTTCCGAGAAACACCACGCCGCGAGTCGACTCAAACAAGCGCTGAAACTTTTGCTGGGGGGCCCGCGAAGAGTTATCGAGGGCCTGCATCAAGTCAGCTAAGACTTAGAGGGGAGGTAATGGTCCAACTACACTGACCACTTTCACCAAAATCCCGCCGAGACTATGGGCTACGAAAATGAGGGGCCGGATGCTCGCAGCCTAGACGCAAAGTCAACGAGTATTCAGACTAAAGAGAACGATCTGCTTTCAGACATCACTTTTGCGCTCTTGTTCTAGGGCGACCATGAGATCATTCCCGTGCTCCGAGATGTTTTGCTTGTTGTTCGCGTCAAAGAATTTCGTGACCAAAGAATCGTAGCCGTAGGCCATGATCCTGGTCTTGCTCAAGTCCGGATGCTTGGCAAGCAGGTCGTACGGCCAGTACACAGGGGCCTCTGAGGATGAAGGCACTTCCTCCTTATCCTTGCGCCGAAAGAAAGGCCGTCTTTTCTTGACGTGGCTGTTTCCCGGCGCATAGGTCCATGTTCTCTCGGGGTGGCCTTGGAGTCCGTGAACGAAGACAAGGCTATGTGCCGGTTAGTTCTCGGCTCTTACGCCTACTTTAGTGCACGACAACATGGCACTCACTCCGTGGTTGCGTCTACAGGGTCAAATAATATGGAGAAACCGAGGGCAGCGATGCGCAGGCGTTCTCGCCCAGGTCCCAGTTGCGACATGTTACGCGAAACACGAACACATCAGTTCCTAACGCTGATATTAATCTCTCTCTCACTCCACGTCGTGATAATAATCTTCAATGCTGACCCATACCGCATGTCAGATCTACAGCACCCCCCGGAGATACCTAGGTCAAATCCCCGTTTCAGCAGCTGCAGCTAAGACTTATTGGTTAGACCGTGAGGGGAAACCCCACGCCAAATTCTCCAGCGCATCTGCAATAAGCGCGACCCAGCGTGGGCTTCTTAGCCCCGGCCAACCCTGGAACATGGCTGATTACAAGTTCTGGAAGGGCCAACCTGTCCCGCAGTTCAACGAGGCAGCGGGCGATAACGATGAAGAAGGGCCGCTTGTCGAGATATCCCCTGACGCCATCTCGCGGGAGCCGGTGACGCTCCTCGAGGGCTACGTGTGGTCAGATATCGACCTCCAAGACAGTGTACAGCTCCATGAACTCTACGAACTTCTCGATAAGCACTATGTCGAAGACGATGAACTCATGTTCCGGTTTCAGTACCCGCCGGCCTGTCTCCAGTGGTGTGAGCCCCTCCCAGGCGAGGGTTTCGGCTCTCTTTTACTGACGTTATCTTTCAAAGGGCTCTCCAACCGCCAGGGTGGAAGCCTTCATGGCATGTTGGGATCCGGGAGGGCGACTCGCGCCGCCTTGTTGCGTGTATTACTGCTGTGCCCATGACACTTCGCGTCAGAAACCAAGTTTTAAGCGCGGCAATGGTCAACTTTCTCTGCGTGCATCAGACGCTACGGTGCAAGAGACTCACGCCAGTTCTGGTCCGCGAAATCACCCGGCGGTGCACGCTTGACGGTCTTAGCCAGGCCGTATACACAAGCGGCAGCGTGCTTCCGCGACCATTCAGTACGGCGCGCTACTATCACCGCTCGCTCAACCCAGCCAAGCTCGCTGACGTCGGCTTCTCGAGCGTGCCACCGCGGTCGACGATCGAGAAGGAGGCGGAGCGCTTGGCGGTGCCTGATGAGACCGTGACACCGAACTTGCGCCCCATGGCGGCAGCCGACGTACCTGCGGTCCACGCACTCTTGACGAAGTATCTCGCACGCTATGACGTTGCACCTATCTTCCGAGAGGACGAAATCCAGCACCATTTCCTGTTCAAACCGCTCGATCAGGATACGGGACAGCCAGTCCTCCAAACACACGTCGTCGAGGATGCTGAGAAGCAGATAATCACCGACCTCGTGTCATTCTGGGTAATGCCCACGACCGTCTTGGACCACAAAACATACGAGAGTATAGACATCGCGTGGTGCGGCTACTACGCCTCGGCCGCCGCATGGGACGAGGGCGGGGATCTCAAGGCGCGGCTAGTGGCCCTGCTTGGAGACGCCTTAATTCTAGCAAAAAAGGTCATTTCATTCTTCTAACATTTATGAGTATGAACATCTGCTGACGGGAAGCTTAGGCTGGCTGTGACGTGTTCAACGCCCTGACGACGGCGGATAGTCCACTGTTCCTGAACGAAGCCGAGCTCAAGTTTAGGCCCGGAGACGGGATGTTGAACTGGTACCTCTATAACTACCGGACGGCCTTTGTTCCCGGCGGTCTCGATGCAGATAACAGACCGGACGAGCATATGAGTCGTGGTATTGGGATTGTCGGGATCTAGTGGACCACGACGTGGACAATCTGTCCTTCATCTAGGCATGTACCTAATTATTCTCATTGGTTGGGAGTAGGCCAGATACCAAATTCCGACTAGATGTGAAAAGGTAGCTAAGATATCATATGAACAATGTTGTGATAAAATTACATAGAGAGTTATATTTCTAGGTAGTCTATGTTGGATGTAGTCTTTGACCTAGTGGACGGGAGGAAATGGATGACTAAGCTGAAACCCACCGTGAGGGGTACCTATCCTTACGCACTGGCCTTTGCCTATCTACTGTACTTAGGTAGGAGATACCATGTCATTTACTTCATCCCTTCTACAACATAATTATCCAAGTTACTTATAGACTAGCTCCTAACGAAAAGAGCAAATACTGCAAGATTAAGCCTTCGGGTGGAGCTCAACAGTGTGGACGCTATTGAATCCATGAAGCACACCATAATTGACTACATCGCCACGTTGTGTCAGAGGAGGTACTTATCCCGTTGATTATCTATAAGTCTAAATGAAGGGCTGGAGGGGCCTCTTTTATATGTGTGGTGATACAGCATGTGGCTTGCCCCTGGTTCCTGACACGTCGGCGATCGCAGAAGTCCGCGCGCGTAGTAACTGCTAGCTCCTAACAGATCTCAATAGCCTCCCACTCACGCGCCCCCTTACTAACATCATCCACTGCCTCCCCATGCATGATCCCATGGATATAACATTCGCCCACAAACCTCCAATGCTCGCCTTCCCTCCTCAACACAATGGGCATGCTTGCGCCCATCAACACGGCTATTATATCGCCCTTCTTTGCCGAGTCTGGCCCGACACCTACGAAGCCCCCATCCGTTGTAAGGAGCCTGCGGCTGGGCCAGACGTGATCGCGCCGGATCAGCGCCTCGCGGAGTATGGCCCCGTCTATACCACCGGCATCCGCCACGTCGGTGAAATAAGACCGCAGCGGCTGGCCGGCGACACACAGTGCGCCATTCGCGCTGCACGAGTTGACGAATCAGCGAAAGATGTTGGCGTGCTGGAGATTGCGCAGTGCCGCCAGAGCGGTGTCCATTGCTGCGAGATCGGGAATGTTTGGAGCGGCAAGGAGACAGGACCAGGCGGTAGTGGTGAGTGGGCGGTGGTTCCTGTCGCGGTCGGTCACGAAGGTTTTCCAGACTGCCTGTTGGATGGCCTCCTTACTGCCGTAGGGGTTGAGTGTGGATGATGAGGGGGTGACCGTAGATGGGTCCGAGATTTTGGCGTCCCACTGGTGACCAAGACCGTCGATCCTGTCATAGATGATACCTTGGCACTCGAGAATCCGGTCGTCGCTGAGGAAGCGTACCTGAGGCTGCGATCGGCCGCTCGTCGAGAAAGGATAACTGAACAACAGGGGTGTGCCCACTCGTCGTGGAGTAGACCAGTCTGGTAGCCACGTCGGAAAGTCCCGCCGTGTAGCAGAAT
The DNA here is from genome assembly GCA_022578505.1 of Nemania abortiva. NCBI lineage: Eukaryota > Fungi > Ascomycota > Sordariomycetes > Xylariales > Xylariaceae > Nemania > Nemania abortiva. The sequence continues at coordinate 48,783 of MU392644.1, forward strand.
AACTGTGACACAACACATCGAGTGAGGTGGTCCTGATGGGCGTGTGGCTCATGTCGGACGTTGGACTCGGAGTCTGTACCTCCCTATGCGTAGGCTGATCAAAGCCATGGCTTATAGTTGCTTTAACGAAGTCCAGATAAACTCGGCGTACGCTAGCCGTGTAGTCTACGGGAATGCGACTCGCTAGGTTAGCGTGGAGTAACGCTAGTAAACCATAGATCTTGTCTCGCGGATCTGTGGCGAATACTCCGTGGCCCATCTGCAGTACGCGGTTATAAGGGAAGAGCTCCCCTTTCCGGATCGCTGTACATACCAGTTGTAGGTACTTGACAGTTGTCAAATTAGCCCACAGCTCGCCTAACTTCATTTCTCGCCCGTCCTCCGCCACTTCCTGGAAGATAAAATCGTTGACGACCTCATCACAATTCAAGAGGAGTCCGAAGACGGTTGACACGCAGGCCCATGATGTGGTAAGGTCACCACAAAGCACTGGAGTATTGCGTTGCCCCTGAGCGATCTCTTGCAGGATCCACATGTGTCAATAAGAGTGGGGGCACATACAAGGTGGCAGTAATGGTGGTAGTATTCAGGATAGTTGGAGGAGAAGAAGAGACCTATAGGGTCTGGGGGATCTGTAGTATACATATAGACAAGGGAGTGGAGTGTACCAGCCTCCACTATTTCCAACAACATGCGATTCCAATAACGTCTTACGACGAAGTCATGAAAAGCGCGCCATCGCCCAGGCCCAAAATGGTAGCGACTCTTACGCAATGTGTGGGTTAGATGGTCTATGGGGTTTGGTAGCACACAGTAATCTTGGGCTAGAGTCTCGATGAGTTCAATAGCCATGTCACTGTTACCACCCCTTAAACCGAGCCAGACGAGAGGCGTGAATGCCTTGGAATAGACGTCTCTCATACGCCTAACCTCTCTGGCGCGCTCAACACTGTCCTGCTGATTAATGCACAGGGCGTCAATCCACACCAGCCAACCATTCATAATGTACCGTTTCTCGCGCAGAACCCGTAGACAATCATCTAGGTTCTTCGTTACGTTCCTAGTCAATCCGTTCACTGTAATGGTTCGTGTGACGGATAAGTCGCCCCATGTGTAACTTAGGGCGAAGTAATCGCCCCATGTGTAACGGAAGGCAGGAAGCTCACTCGTTGCCGGCTTTCTGGGGTTTGCCCCTAGATTGCGGCCGCCATGAGTAGATGTTTCGGTCTCGAGGCCGGCCTGCGCTATATTCCGGTGGATCAAAGAGCTCTCCTGCAATGACACGATCTCAAGGCGGCACGCAACAGGCACATCTCTACTTCCATGCCCAGCTGGTAGGATTCTCATGAGGCGTACCTCGTCGGCGGTCGAATTTAACGGCTGGTATAATGCTGACATGTTAACCAGCTTCACGATAGACTTTGCGTTTGAGTTATTGGAAGGAAGCGCGTGACTTACCGTGAGAAAGTTGTCGCCGGGCCCGATGCTGATTGACATATCTTAAGGCTAAGTTTGCTGCCTAAGATTGTACATCTCAGCTTATAGGCTACACGTGTCACGGCCTTCTAGGTGCGATTGGCAATGTATGGGTAGGTCCTGAATACTTGTTGACGCATGAGGAGCCCCAATTACTACTTCCAATAGCTGGATATCTATATACAAACAGCCGCTTTGTTCTGTACCTCGGAGGCGTAGATATGTGGTCGTAGGTAGTCAAGACCGTGACAACACGTACACTCTATAATGTAACGTCCAGCTACTGCCCCAAAGCATTTTCAATTAGCATCGTCCGCCCTATCAGCGGTTCAGTATTCAGCGTCAAGCGGCGTCTCACTAATTACTCAAGTCTTAGAGCTGTCTTTACTACATTATAACAAACAGCTTGCTACTAATGAATGTGCGCATCAAGGCAAGACTCTACTAGAAGGTAGGTAGTTAGCAGCCACCGGTTGTGTATCATTATTTTGATGAAGAAAAGTCATTAGTGTGGTAGCAGCCAGCCAAATGGCTAACCCCCAGAGATTGTGCCGCGGCTTATCCGCCTACCTCAGCGGGCTCCTAGGGTTAACAAAGCCTTACAAGGGCTACAAGTCTTGTACAAAAACTCGAAGAGTTGCGCAAGGATTGCAAAGCTTGTTCGATTTGCAAAAATGGTTAGTTTGTTCTATATATACATAAACTTTAGGCTAAAATATAGCAAGATATCCGCTAATATAACGGCTATGCTTAACTATACGGCCAAATTAATTATCAAAACCACCACAGCATACGTTAGGCCGCACCACCCTAGCCCAGTTAACTAACTAAGTGTACCTAATACGCTACCAAGGCTAACCAAAGCTATGAAGGCAGTACCTCGACTCCCTAAGTTCAATCCCACCACGCTCGTAGTAATGAGACAGTGTGGATGGCACGGATCCAGGGGGCTCTCATTGGTTAGCTAAGTCAGACCGCGATTGAATTTTTCTTATATATTCAGCTAGCCCCTAGATTTAGTTTTTCTCCTCCTGGCTAGCAGGCAGCTTGGCCCAGAGGGCCAGAGGGGTCTCCTCCACCTAGAATTCAGTATTGTTCTACCCCTGTACACACTCAAAATCTCTGGAAGTGCTTCTGTACGAAGGTGTTCGGTCGGTAAGTGTTGAAAAGCACGAGCTATTTCAGTAACAGCACTAGCCGGCTGCGGATTTATTTTAGCGTGATCCTCCTTGCGGCATAGAACGATCAGGAACAATCCTTATACGACGACCAATCCTACCTAATCGAATTGAATACCACCGTAACCCCATGACATCACAGTCCGTAGCGAACTTCCGTATGTGTATATCAATCGGCATATTTCTTTAAAAATAGAGTACACAAAAATACAAACGTGACGGACCTCGGTATGATAGCTTCTAAGCGAGTTCCTATATCTGACCACGCCTTTTATCTTTTCGATAGCCTACGTCACAATAGTAATAATGATCATGTAGAGCACTCATCTACAAGACGGTTTAAGTATGTATGTGCCCAATTATTACGGTAATGGCGCCGTCGGAACTCAGAAAGTGTACAAACGTACGAGTTAGAGGATGAGCGTTGGAGCGAGTGGCGATTTCTGAGGTCACGATATTTAGACTTGTGACTATGTTCACGTTCATGATAATGATGAAATAATTAATCCTTAATCCTTATATCTACGTAATTCTATAGCGATCTTACATCTATTGCTGAATGCTTTGCAGCCGTGACTCGAGAACTAGCATTTAAGACCAGGAAACGCCGCACCTCTCTCCCTGATTATTTACCAGCATCCAAACAGCTTATACACAGTCAACTTGCAATCACCACTACCACAGAATCGCCAAACCTCTCCCAGCCGATTTCTCACACTTAATCCCATATAACTTTCAAAATGCACACCACCGCCGTCTTCCTTCTCACATCTACCCTAGCAGCCACCACGCTCGCCTCGCCAACAGCCTCAAACCCCATCATCAAGCGCGACCCCTCCGACAAATCCGGCAACTCGCAGATCGCCTTCAGCTGCTATGGCCTGACATTGCCGGTGCCCGGCGGTCCAGACCAGGGCGGTAGCGGCGGCAGCAGCTACTTCCACAGCAATCTAGGCTACTTCCACGACGGCAGCGACCTGATCCCCACGGCGGCCTGCACCGACCAAGACTCCTTCTGCAGCAACTGCATCTTCGACGATGCAAGCTTGAGCTCTCCTACGAACGTCACTGCTTGTTGGAACCCGTAAGTCTTGCTAAGCCCTGACTCTTTGGTCCCTGGTACCTCTATTTCTTTAATTGTGCATCGAGGTGCACATCATCCCAACAGCCCGACCAGTGTCCTGTAGTCTAGAATAACAAGTCCCATGAGCTAACAAACTTTCTTCCAATGCGTAGCCCAGCGGGTACATCCGGCTGCAGCATTACGTTCTCGTACAACGGCTACGACTATGACAGCCAGGCAGGTCAGTCCAAGTGCGGCCATCAGAACTCGTTCGGCCCCTTTTCGGACACGATTACGGCCATCTGCTACTTCGACGCGTAAGACGGAGGGCCTACCCCCAGTGGGATATGTATTTCTATGATTTCATGGGAGGACGAAGTTTCGACTAGGGCGAAGTGTCAGGCGACCCTGTAACTAAGCCCTAAGGTGCTTATATTCCTACAACCTTGCTATATATATCGGCGTTAGGTCCCCTGGGGATCTGGCAGATCGGGGAATCAATTGATATTTTTATTTTACCGTAAACTTCGCTTCGACCTCGTCGTAGGATAGCCCACCTATTCACTCCAGGACCAAACCCTCTAATACGAAGCAAGATATTCCTCTATCTCCTTATTCGTAATCTCATCTCGGTTTATCTCTTAAGAAGCGAAATAACTTTCCCCATGCTCTACTCCCCGGAAATACAGTTGAGGGCCGAGAGGAGGCCCGCAGCTGACCATCGAGCTTGAGGGTCCCAGACCAATAGCCGGTCTATTACAGTTCTCAAGATCTCATGTAAAACTGCGTTGCATCTAGGGAACGATAGCTGTTCAATAGCCCGTCTAACATCGTTGTGAATATAAAACCCGCCATCGGGCCACTGTTTAAAGAATTTATCAATTCCCACTGTGGATCTGGCTCTTCCAGGAGGCCCATCGTGGATCCAAATCAAAAGCTCGAGAATGACACATCCGAATGACCACATGTCTTGTACATCTGACGGCGTAGTATCTTCCAGCTCAGCCTCAGGCGCTGCATATTTCGGCGTACCAAGTCTTCTAGCTCCGAAATCTGAGAGTTTAAAAACCCCTTGTAGCCTAGGCATAGTGCTGTCCTGGAAAAAGAGGATGTTTTGAGGTTTAAGGTCGAGATGGTATCCCCCGCTGCTACTTATAGATGTAGTAGAGACTCGGTCATATTCGTGAATCTTAGATAATGCGTCCGTCAGACCACAGAGTTGTGTTAAAAACCAGGAGACGAATTGGTCATCGATTAGTGGACCTTTTTCACCCATGTAATAATCGAGGTCGCACGTGGCCAAGGGGAAGAACATGCCCAGTTCCCTCTCTCGCTCGAAGGAAGTGAGGAGCTCGATAATATGGGGGTGGCCAATACTGCGAAGCCCCTCGAGAAGCTTGCGTTCGTTCATCCCATCGGTCGCCTTTCGACGACTAATGACTTTCAATGCCAGCGGCTGCCCCGACCCCTGTAGAATATCTCTACTTAGTCTTGATATTAAAGGGGATGAGCACCGAATACTAACATGGTTTAAGTGACTGGGCTCAGTTTCAACCTTGTACACCGTACCGAAAGTTCCGGTCCCGGCTAGGTCCATCGATCGGAAGGGTAGTATCGCATTCGGATCTAACTCCTGATGGCTTCCCCTTACAAAGAATTGTGTTGGAAGAAACATCCATTGGCCACCGGGAATATGCTGTACAAACTCGAGCGACGTATCCTCAATCTCCATGTCCTCAATTATTAGTCTTGTGGGTATTGGAAGATCATTGTCGGTGTAAGGCAGCGTCAGTAGGTGAGTTATTGGTATTCCGTAGTATATGAACATGGCAAAGAGAATGCGGGAGCTTTTGTAGATGTAATCCGAGAACCCCTTCTTTCGTTCTGGCTCGATAGTTTGGTCTTCTTCGACGATGCTCAGTATATTTTCTTCGGAGGTGATATTATCAATGTCTGCTTTCGAGATGTATCGCTGATACGCGTCGGTCCAGGCCGACTGCCGCAGAGAGGCCACAATCCTCTTACGAAGATCATGGACGCGCGGTGCGGTCATAGTCACCATTTTGGGCATAATGATTTGAACCAGAATCAAGTCGCAATCGCGTCGGAGAGACGAGAATGGTGTGGTAGCTAACTCGTGTTTCAATAAGGCAAGGGATGCGGAAGAGACTGCTTATGATTGGTCCGGCTGTTAAGCCCCTGGAAGGGCGTTCGGATCTATGATCATTTTCCCTGGCATGAAGGGTTCTTCTCATAACCAGAATCTTTATGACTTGGTCTCCTGCTTGTTTATATTGCTTCAGTGTAGGTTTATCACTTACCTTCGTCTTCGATTCAGAAAGCCCTACTATTCGGTCTATCTACACTTGATGATCGACGTTTCACGATAACGGTTACACTATTTTTTTGTTGCATATCTGTACTAGTGACTGGCTTTGATTACTAAATTTATGCGTGTCTGACATCCTCTCCGCACTTTTTACGCTACTACATGAATTTGAAATCTATCTCATTCCCAACACTTCATACCCCTTCACATCCCTACTTCCTGAGCCCAACCTCAATGAACGTCTTCGATATGGAAACTCAACACCAAGATGCTTTCGCCAGCAAAGTCCTCCAGATTCGGGAGGAATACCGGGGACGCCGTGAGAGGGCCAATCTCTTCCCTCCGATTGGGAAGCGCATTATCGACAGCATGAACACAAGGGGTGACAAGCCAAGTGTGATCTATTGGATCGAGGATGGAACTGAGCAGGGCCAGTGCGTCCGTCTTTACGATATCCCAGGCTCGCTATCTGGTGATATTCTTCGCCTTCGCCGCGATTTACCTGTAGTTTCTGGGCACTTCGAGATTGACGGGGATACCATCCGACCTCTGGATCGCTGTCTAGACCCCCCCGAGCCCATTGACATTGAGGATGATTTCGAAGACGTCAGCGATCTCGTCGCCCAGCTACCCCTAGTGGACGTCGATACAGACAAGCACTTTACGAAGAAAGGGAAATACCGCAGCGAGATCAAGAACCTCCTCACGTGTCAATCAGGCTCGTGCCCCGGCAAGCCACTTTCCCCCCACCTTGTGCAACTCCTGGGCAGGTCCGATAAAGGCGAGCTGGTTTTCGGAAAGCTAGAGCAGTGTTATTCTGCTTTTTTCAAAACTTCCGACCTTGCGACTTACAAGAGCTGGGTTCTGCAAATCATCTCTGCCTTGGAAACACTTCATTCTCTTGGTATTATTCACCGCGACTTGCGTACCGACAACCTCCTTTTCTCCAAAGACGGCAAAAAGGTCACCGTTTGTGACCTCGAGGGTCGCTGGGGCCAGCGGGCGGCGCCAGAGGTTGCCTGGGAAGGATTGGATGCCGGTTGGTCTGCCAAGTCAGACATATATGACATCGGTAATTGCATCAAGTGTATGGTGTATGCAAATAACCCCATCACCAGCCAGGTGGAGTGGCCGGTACCGGAACCACTCGAGGCTGTTGTTCAGGCGTGTATGCGCGTGGAGCCGGAACGTCGCCCAACTCTACAGGAATTGCGTGTCATATTGGAGAATATTGAGACTAGTACCGATTGATGCTATTAGTGGGCTGGCTTGTTTACTATCGCATTGAAATAAGCATAGTTTTCGAGTTGTTTGCTTCGACTCAGTGCTTCAATAATTATGTGTCATATATCTAAGACACAACCGCTACGTGTGATAAGGGCTTACTAGTAAAGGGCTTGGAACAGTAGGTCTTATTTAGCTAATAATACTCTAGGGGTCTTAAGGTCTATGGTTTTCCCTTCCTTTCAGTCAGAAATTCCTCCTGCTCTGTTTGTAGGCCTCTATTCTAGTCTATTTATTCTAAGGGATGACCTTCCATTGCCTTCCTGAAACCCTCACCGGTCAGGTGAGCGGGTTTTCTACCAATAGGCTTCATACAACTCAATATGTCTTAGATGAAAGGCTAGGGATGAGGCTTATAGTGGCCTTGCATGGCCTCAGCCCCCTCCGAGGTCGGGGGTCCTATAGTGTGGCGTATGACGTGTGACACTACACCAAAGCGTGGCTGAAGGTTTGTTGATCAGCAAGAATAGTTAGGCGCCTGCCAGCACAGCCAGACTACGCCAACATGGCCGCGAAGGGTTGACACGACCATGCTTCTAGTCGCACGTAAGGGAGACTGGTGATACTCTAGTAAGATTACAGGCAACTATAAAATAGGCGGGGTTTGCCATGACTAAAAGAAAGCAAAACCCTGCACCCTGAGAGGCAAAGGTAATCAGTTGAATCGAACCCTGCTCCAAATCCTTAAACCAAGCCTTTGTGACAGTATGGCAGAAGTTGCCCCTCGCTACAACGCGTTGCCGACCTTAGGGGAAGCTGATGAGGGATTCGCTAACAGGGAGCCGATATTCCATACTCTAGCCGCCCTTCTGTCCCAATACAACAACATATTTGGCCTCTGTCTTGTCCACACCCACTGCAAACTGGACGAAGGAGAGATTATGCTAGCAGAGGGGAACGTATCTCGACCAGTTCGTGTCGCTGACTCGGGGCTCTACTACCCCGAACGCTGGCTCTCGAACGGGGAACCATACGAGTTCGCAGTACGCGTGACCGATGCACCACCGAAGCCGCTGGCGGATGCGTTCGACCAAATCGTGAAGGCGGCCGGACTCCAACGCGTGCTCGGTCTATACCACATCGATGGAGGCAAGGATACAGTCCCAATGATCGAGTGGACCGAAGGACGCAAGAACCTCACCCGAGAGTTGACTCATGATGATAGGTTGGCAGAGCCCGTGCAAACGGCATGGGATTTTGGACGGGGTGATCCTGTCACCATGGCCTGTGCCATGTACTGCGATGTACGGATGACTCGCAGCGGCAAGAAGGATGTGCATAAGGGTATGGATATTGTTCCTCGAATCGAATGAACTGAGCTGATATTGAATTAGAGACCCGGACACATATTGATGTGAAGTGATGGCCGGGACTTGCGACGCGCGTCTATGTCGAGCTACTTTACAATTTGAAGGTGATTTTCAATGATAACATCATTTCTGGCCCTGCGTAAGGACTAATGCAGTTACTTTACCTACAGTAGGTACTTATGTATCTCAGTTCCAGGTCTACCAGCTTGTACTAGCGGGGGCTACAAAGCTTTTACAACTGCCAAAGCTTATTTTGTTAATTGTATGAGTGAATAACTTTACCATCTATACGTGTTCTGTCGTTTGCATTCTACCAATTGAAAGTTTGTGCGTTTGGAGCTGAGAGTTCACTCATCTCTTTCTCATCCAGCTACCCAGCTTGGCGAAGACTGCAAGGGCTGCCACCACTCCAGCGATGCTGATCCCGAAGCTAGCATGCCCCGTAAGAAAACCCACCAAGAGACTGATGAGCACGACGATGAGAAGCGCCAAACTAATCACAAGTGCCATCCCGGCGTGCGTGAGCTCGTGCCGTACTAACATAGCTTTGGGCTCTCCTGAGTTGTTAGCGACAAACTCCGGGTGCAGAGTCGCGAATGCATCCAACGACACAAAGCCCGTCGGGTCTCGGCAGCATTTCGTAAGTCCATTATTGATAGTATGGCTAGTGAGTGCGACGCGTTGGGGTTCTTGAGCCTCGGGATCGGGTGTCTAAGTGGACTGTTAGTTGATTAGGAAGGTTTACATAAGATGCAAGGCCCTTACCCCTTCAATGATGGCGGTTTCAATCACGGGATGGCGCATCCAGTTGACGAAAGTGGGTAGGGCGGCCTCCGCATCACACAGCCCGACAATAAGGCGCATCAACGCCGACCCAGCAAGATTTTCATCTGTCTCGAGATAGTGCAAGTAGTGTCTGCCATGGCGCTCAGTGACGATACGCCACCGAACTATTTTGCGGGGCTGCGACGAATCTCCGGGACAAGCTAGGTTGGGCTGGGTTGTCAGTGCCATTAAGAACAATAGCGGATAAATGTGGGGCGAATTGGTAGTGTGATGGCAGGGGTTGCAGGATTGATGAAGCTATCTAGGTGGGCTATAGCCGTAATGGTATAGATGTTTCTTCAAGGAACCCACTTCTTAACTAGCCACATAGCCACAATACCACGCCACAGTAGGGCTGATAGTCGGACAAGACAAGGAAGTTCTTTGTTCGTGTCGCGAAGAAACAAAGTTCCACTGGTAGGATCGCGATTCTACTTATCAATGGCCGCGATTCCGCATCTTGACGAAGCAGGGCGACGAGCCAGGCCAGAGTTGGTAGCTGTCATCTGACATTGCTACGCGTGAGTTCTCTCGGCGCGACGGCGCTGCTAGCTAGGTGCGATCTCGTTAGCTATATCCCATTTGTGAGCTTCCGGCGTCATGGCGCGGGACAGCAGCCCCAGTGGCCTGGCGTCGCCACGCGGGGCTCGTTGTATTGTAACGATGCATGCTCTAGTCGCGTAGCCGGGATTCTTGGGTATGATACTTAGCGAGTAGAGGTGAATTGGGTAATTCAATACACAGGGAAGAAAATACGAAGTTAAGATGATGTGGATGGGGGGACTGGACCTTCATATAAGCATGCAATTTTAGGTTTGAGGCGACCAGACCAAGACAACCAAGCTGGCGGGTTCGCCCAAAATCCTACACGGCAAAGGCCACATTGCACGGTCTAATGAGGTAAGCGATGGGCCGGGGCCAAATCAATCATGTTCTTACCTAGTTATCACTGGGGCCGGGGATCTGGCTTCATCTTCATTTCATTCTGCAGACCTCTGGGATTTGCTTTTATTGAGCTTGATAGGATCTCTGTAGTATATGTGCTTGGCGATATCTTACCGTAAATAAGTACCTAAGTACTTACTTACCTCTACAGTACTGCAGTATGCTGCTGCTTTTTCCGAGCTAAATCCGCCGCGCGACGACGCGGGAAGGGTTGTCAGATCCATGTGGATTGTTGAGTAACTTTGGTTGGAAGGAGAGGATTCGGGTTACCTAGGTTAGTTGGAAAGAAAGAATCAAAGATTTCGTCTTTTGGGGCGGCAGACAGCCAGGGACTACCTACTTAGGTAGGTAGTACCCCCCACTATAAGTAAACCACTATACAGAGTACCTAGGTACTCCCACAGCTGGTCTCGGTTACCTCTACAACTACCTAGTACAATACAAACACCATACTGCCCACACCCGCTTATATATTACACTCGGCAGGAGCTTGGGCCTAAAACATTTTAATCTATTTAACCACCAGGTCTGAATAGGGATCTAGTCCCTAGTACAACAAACATGCGCGGTTCTCCGGTGACTGTCTATCCGAGAGGAAGCTGGGAAGACGATTCTTCGTCCGATACTTCGTCTAGCTCCTATTCGTCCGGGTCCAGGTGCGTTCAGCGCTGCCCATAAGAGCAATACCACAGCGAATTGACATTCAGTTTTCAACTAGTGAACCAAGTGTTGATGCCGACAACCACCACTACAGTCCTATTTTCGATGACGTCGATGCCCTTATCTTCGATATATCCCATAGCGACAAGGCACTAGCATCACTTCAATATACAGATGGCTTCTCAGAAGGTCCTTCAGAAGGGACTTCGAGCCAAGTATTCAGTCCACTATCTGATGATGTATCAACTTCTCTCTCTACCCCAAGTTTAGGGCAACAGCTTCCAGGGACGAAGCGGAAGCGTCAAAGAGGGGAGTTCCCATTTGCGTGCCCCTTCCACAAATTCCGGCCGGAACATTTTCGCATCCAGTATGGCACCAATGGGCATAACAGGTTCAAGAGCTGTTCGGGCCCTAGATGGACGGATATCAGGAACCTTGGGTTAGTGAATACAGCTTTCCTTCCCCCCCCCCCTCGCCTTTGATATCGCTGTCTTTGTCATTCCTATCAATCGCAAAATCTCTTACGCATTTTTTTCAGTGACCATATTAAAAATGTCCATCTCCGCCCACAATGCCCACGGTGCTAGAAAACGTGGGAAAACGTGGACGACCGCGACAATCATCTTTCTCAAGAGCCTAGAGTTGACTGTCCCGACCAAAGTCATGACATCCGCCAAATCGAATCTATTAGCCATGAACTATATTTCTCAATAAAGGAAATTCTTTCAACTCCCAGGTCTAGGAAGAAGGCTTCGCCATCTGGACACGTTGTTAAGCAGCTGACCAGTCGCGAGAAATGGTACGCCGTCAAGGATAAAATCTTCCCCCCCGCGAAATACGGCTATTTTAACCCAAAACATCCTTGTAAGCTTCCAATTACTTCGCACCCCCAGCGTTCCCATCTATCCTGTCGGCAATAACTAACATGCTGTGCAGTCTATCAAGATCCAGATGGAGATTCAATCAATCCATCGGATGTAGATCGAGAGAAGGTACAGCAACTCGCCAAGACAATGTTCGAAGCTGCGGCAGACGAGGCTGTCAAGAAAAAAGAAGTGAGCGATGCAGGTACATACCGACTATCTAAAACCGATGCCGTAAAGTTTGTGGTGGATGTTTTCGATGTCTGGGCCGGGCGAGTATCATCGACACGACCACTATTACCAAACGCGCCAGGGGAAATATCAATGCCACTATATCAGATGTATTCAACACCGCCGAACCATCCTCGGCGAGGAGATCAATTAGAACCTGAAGCCCCTGGCGCGAACATCGATCAGGAATTGGCGGAGATGCTACAATCCTTAAAGAATGCAGTTTGAGAATAACCTTTTGATACCTTTTTTCCAGATTGCTGAATTTTTAAAAGTTGTATATGACTAAGATAGCATTGAGGCTAAAAATCAATAAACACCGGTTTTTGGCTCAACATGATACAGACTTTCCCTTAGCACCCCACTCTTATGATAAGGTATGACTTCCTTAGCAGTCATAAACTAGACCTACGTAGACCTCGTAATTATAGACTCCCACACAGGATTCCCTTCAAGATTCGTAAGCAAGGTCTGATACGCGTCCTCAACAGTCATGGTACCATCATTGACAGTCGTCACCACCGAGCCCCTCAGCGCAAGAAAATCGAGCAGCTTGGCTGTGAAGCGTTTGTGTTTCCGCATTCTCTCCTCAAACTTTTCCCCATCTCCATCCCCCCATCGGGCGCGCTTCAAAAAGCGCTTCTTCGCAACGTCATGGGGGCACTCTATACGTATCGTCAGGCCTGAATACGAGGGTGCGAATTCTTGGAGCATCTGCTCGAAGGTTGCGTTTTGCAGATTATAACAGGCTGTATGCAAGCCGTCGATGATGATAGCGTGGGGCAGAACACCGCCCTTTGACGTGATCTCGGCGGCTTTCTCGCGCAAGAGCGGCCCGCATAGATTAATGCTATAATTACCCCAGACGCGACGATTATGGACTTGCAGGGCGACCGGAATGGGGGCGGGATCGAAATGGCGGTGCAGAATGGAACAGGGAATCGCTTCCTTGTCGACTATGAATTCGTTGATTTCGTCTGGCATTCCCGGTATCGGTTTCCAGCGTACCGAGGAAAGTTCTCGAAAGGTGTCTCCGATCGATATGTGATGTAGGTTGAATTCCGCTGCGAGACGCGCACATAGAGTCCCTTTGCCGCTGGATGTGCTGCCAAGTAGGAAAATCACTGGTAACATGGTGACTGGTATAACCCGACATGGGTAGTGACTTGCTCTGGTTTTCTGGGTTGTGGGATTGGGGTCGTTTTGTGTTGTGCGTTTATACGGAACAGAATTCTTTTTTTTAAAAAAAAAAGAAAAAAAAAGAAAACCCTTAGGAAGAATATAAAGTCTAGCAAGGAAGCCTCATTGTTTAGAGTAAAAAAATGAGTTCTATTGTTTCGAAATTACTTGCATGTTCGTGTAACCTGAGTTATTTGGCAACCTTTGCGTTTAAATGGCTTGGCGAGAGATTATTGGTTCTTTTGCCTTCTAGTTAGGGTTGTTCTAGGCTCGTGCTTCGGAAATTTCGATCATGTTGTAGAAATTTTTTCATTGTTTGACATTGGTCATACCCGTAAGCCACATTTAAGCAAAACGAAAATAGTCAATCCTTAACTTAACAACTTGTTGCTCTAAATAACTTATTATTTTCTCTGATGGGCTAGCGGTAGGTAGCTAGACTGACTAGGCAATACGCGTTTGATAGCGGAACTGTGGAAATAGCCCTGAACACTGTCATTGGTCCTCTTGCGGAGTAGAAAGCATATTGTCTCAACACTAGCTCCAAGATCTTATTGGTTCGTTAACAATCGTATATTCCTTCAAGTCACCGATCCACCACCTCTTCATGCAAATGGGGAATGAGTTGTCAGCCAGTTACGCGATATAAACATCTACCCACTATAGCAACTTAGCTAACAGCAGAAATTCGCAATACATAAACTACCGTTGCATTTGCGACCTCAAAAAATTGCAATGTATTTAATAAGAAACCGCTTCGTGTAAGTATATAGTGCAACTAAGTCAATAGTAACCGAGAAAGCGACAGAAAAACGATACCATTAATCTATCAGCAGGATGGAAGGTACCTCAGATACTCTCCATGTCAAGAATTATGTCAAAAAGTACGACAAATAGAATTATCCTTTGCACACGTGTACCAACTACTCTTTGTCCTTCTACCGCGTTCGCATCGGGTCTCCAAGAAGTTGCCAACGACCCAGAATAGAGAGCCTAAAGTTACAATGGTAGCTCCGCGACATTTGCCTCCTAGTTGTCATTTGCTCATTTGCGGCCAAAAGAAGCAACATTTGGCGAGAACTCCTCATACGACGTGATTCCCCCACCAAAAAACCTAGTAAGAACCCTGTGCATTCTATACCTACACACAGACCCAGCAAAACATTTTTTGCACATGTCGAACGTTGACAATCTTTTGCAATCGTCAGAGCAGGTACAACAGTCTGTGAGCAATGTGCACCTGAAGTCAGCTATGTGCGCAGAAAGACATTATCATTCATTTAGAGAATCCTTCTAGGGGAATTGGGAATTAAGCCATAGGGAATCATATGACTCACGATAGAAGAGGCCCTCGCTTTTGGAATACGCGAGTCGATCACACATGCCGCATTCCCATCTTAATCGTTTCTCTGGATTATCTTCCTCCCTAGTCATTGGACACCATTCCTCGCAGTTCATAGTTTGTAAGGAAGCGGGCGCAAGAAGTTCGCGGACTTTGGAGTTCCAGCTCGCATCGTAAGCTGTCCTGCCCCATTCGTCTTGCTCCGTCTTGTCATAGCCAGCATCCAGGAGCTGCTGGAGCCTCTCTATATTCCCATGAGCGGCTGCCCCAAATAGCACCGAGATGTTTTCGTAGGAACGCCAGAGCATCTTGACTAGTTCATCCTGCTGTTTAGATACGGCGTAATACAGTGGAGATCGGCCCTCCCCGTCTAGCTTGTCAATATCGGCGCGGGACAGGAGTAAGGCCTTGATAATGTTTATGTCGCAGCCCACAAGGATGGCTATATGTAGAGCCGTGCTACCGTCTCCATTGGGAATATTGACATTAGCTCCGAACTTAAGTAGTGCCCGGATGGTCTCTACGTAAGATCCATCGACACTGCCTTGTCACTGGAACACAGCTAGGTGTAGCGCTGTGTTCCAGTCAGGATCCTCCAACTGCACATTCGCCGATGCGCCAGCTTCGAGCAAAATCCGAACCAGGGCGGCGTGGCCCCCACGGGCCGCGACATGTAATGGTCGGTGTTTGGCCGTCTTGGTAGCAGCATGGTCCGGGTTCGCCCCTTTCTCTAGAAGAGTCTTTGCGGCATTGACGTGCCCCTCGTGACAAGCTAATAAGAGGGGCGTCGTGTCCTGGTTATCCAAGATTTCGATATCGGCTCCGGAGTCCAAGAGCACGCCTAAAACTTCGGTGTTGTTACCTAGCAATAGTCAGCTGTGCTGTTATTTCAAAGTGTTGGTCGCAAGGGAACTCTGTCTCAGTGCTCTCAACTTACACGACGCGGCCCAATGTAGCGCCGTCCATTGCAGTTTATGCGTCCGATATTCGATAATGGTAGCGAATTTTGACACTAGAAGGTGAACGGCTGCAGCGCTGCCGAATCTTGCGGCGCCGATCAGCGCCTCGCCGAGCGAGTGGCCCTTGTCGGTGTCCCGGTCATCCTCAATCGTCTCCTCGGGGATGGCCTTGCCTTCCGCCTTCTGCATTCTTGTTTCCATCGGCGCGCCATCTCGTTCCATTTTTATCCCATTGATATTCCCCACCAGCCCCAATCCGTCGATAGCATCGGGCTCAATTCCCATATGATTAGCGTCGTGGTATGACTCTGTTGGCTCGCTCCTAGAATCAGGTGCATACTCGATCATTGGGAGCAGCTCTGCGAGTACACCATCCCTCCCTCCTGCTGCTGCGTGCTTAATTAGATACAGCAGTGTTTCAATACCGATAGCGTCAATCATCTGGGGACAGGCGTCTCTCAGCGCAGGAATGATGCGCCAATAACCATACTTCACGACACACCACAGACAATCAACTAGCTCCTTTTCCGATAAACACTCCTGTGTGGAAGACCTAGGTCTCTAGGAAAGAACGGACGTTAAGAGCTCGGCGTGTCCATACTCACACGAGAGTAAGATAGCACGGCGCCAGGGGTCTTCTTCGGGAGCTGGCGCTGTGGTGAGGAGCAGCTGTGTCGTCTCCGCGTTTCCGTGTCGGACAGCGGCACTGAGAGCTAGCTCAATGACCGCAAGGTTATCTTCGGCCTTCAGGAGGAGCGTCATAACAGCTGATTGACTACCCACCGACGCCGCCATATAGATGGACTTCTCCAGTCGGGTCCCGGCTGCGCTCGCGGCTTCACCCCGAAGGGCAGCGAAGATCTGGGCCCACCGGGATCGCGGAGCTATGCCATCACAAATTGGAGAAAGATTATCACCAATGGCTTTTGATACCTCCTCGAGGCTCGTGCCCGCACCGGGAACTTTTAAGTCGTGTGCTATGCTGGAGGCTGCGTAACATGCGAAGTTATAGGGCTGCGAGGATACAGGTACGACACATAAACGGTCGAATAGTCGACTCCTTGTTGCCATGTCCTTGACATCAGGAATATCGAGGACTGACAGAATGGCCACGGAATTCCGTAATATGCATGATGGCTTTGTATCTTTTTGATCTCCCGAGACTGAGACTGTTGCTCTACTCTGCGCGAAGATACCTGGGTTCTGTCTTATGACATCACGTAAAGTGCTATGAACCAGCCGGACGACATTGTTTTCGATGTTAATTAGAGGGCCCAAGATCAACTCAAGATCTTCCCGGAATTGCTTTGGAGCGGCGACGCGGACGTTTTGTAGCGTGAGTCTAGCACCAGCCAGTTTCTGTGAGCAGCGGCCCACCCCAATAGCACCGGCCAGTTCTGCCACCGTCAGCGGCCGCTTTGCGAACGCGATACAGAACAGAACTTCTTCCAGCCAGTCTGGAGGGGCATCTATTCGTGCCAATATGCGCCTGTAAATTAAGCCGTAGTCATCGGGTATGTCGGACAGATCCTCCCCCGGTCCAAGCGTTGCAATCAAGCTTGACTTCAAAAGCGTTGTGCACTCCCAGTTCATACGCCTGCGTATGTCTTGGAGCTCCTCGCCTTTGAAGCTCCGTTTGAGAATTTCGTATCTAATACCTCTCTGATGCATCATTTCCTCGTCTAAATTAACGCTGTTACGCCCTGTAAATGGTCCTAGCATTGTGGTTATGGCGTCGCTCGGTCGACATGTCAGGAATACCATGCATTTCAAAGGCCCTTTGAGCGCCATTCTCTTGAAATCGCCCACAATCTGGACCCGGGACTCCGAATCGCATTCGTCAAGGGCATCGATGACACACACGATAGGTGTTTTCGGTAGGGCACATAGCAAGGCGTAGAGTAACTGATGAAGGTCCACCGACGAGACGTCTGGATCCCATGTCATTCGCGTGTACACCGCTCGAACATGAGCACTACCGAACCCTGAACTGTCTCGATAAAGAAGTTGTAGGAGAAATGACAGCAGCAAGTCGCGGTACGAGCTCCGCCTATAGTCAGCGACGCTGAAAGAAAAGGAGAGCAAAACGGCGTCGTCAGAATCAGAGATAGATGTCGAGATTTGGCCTGCAAGGACAGACTTCCCTGATCCCGGACTTCCGTATATGGTGATTAGGCCGGATCGTCGGTCTGTGAGTTCTTCGCACAGGGGCGAGTCTACAGGCGATGGAACTCCAGAGTAAATCTCTCCCAGATCACCATCACACTCATGACGAGCAGCAAGCATTTGATGACAGACCACGGCGTCATATTGATAGTCTAAAGACGCGTTAGCATCGCTAGCAGCTGATGGGAAGCCGGGTAAGAGACAAACCTTCTGTCGTCTTTTCTATAGCTCTCAGGATGACCCTAGGTACATGGATCTCGGGAAGGCTAAGAGGAAGCTTGCCATGGGTTACTGGCACTAGAATATTTATATTTGGATCATCTTCCTTTGGTTTCCGGATCCTAGCATTAGCAGTGTCACCGCGAAGACGGCGAATATGGTAGAATAGAGACTTTGGGGGTTGTTACGGCTTACTGTGACACCGCTATCCTCCGCGGGTGCTCCCTCGGAAAGGGAGATGGTTTGATACTGGTGCTTGATATTTTCGAATCGCAACGTGGCCGCCTGGAGGGCTGATGGGCCCTTCTCAACCACTGCTGTCATTTCTGCGCATTGGAGACTCATATCCTCGCAATCATCAGAGCTAGTGGTTGCGAGTACTAGTCTCATAAGATCGTGCTCCCAGCTACTGGATACATCTGGCGTGCCAAAAAACACCTACTAGAGATCAGTCAAACCGAAAGATACGGAGACAGTGAAAGGTGAAACCTACCACCACTCTGGTAGCTAGCGCGATATCTATGTATCCGCTGTCGTGATTTGCAATCCAGAGGAGCTTTTCGACGTGTCAGCCTTGCCTTCTCCATACCAAGTGGAATTAACAGAGTTACCTCTTTCACGAGAATTCCCGCTATGTCGTGGCATAGAAACACCAACGGTCGCTGAAAGTGGTGTTAGAAATAAGTGATCGTTCGTTGGCGTCGCGCCATCACTTGCCTTCTTTTCAACCCTATTAGAAATCTCTTTAAGCAAGGCCGCGGCACTCTCTTCTAGAGCAGACCTGTCGAGAAGACCTTGGTCGGACGAGAAGCTCATGGGGCCGTTGTAAGCAAATATCCGGGCCGCGAACGAAGACTGCCGGAGCCAGGGACTAAGAGCATCGCCGTTCTCATTGTTACGCCATGTTTTATCGAAGGCGCTGTGTAGGCCATGCAAGGCGACGATGCTTTGATGTTGCTGTTAGCTCGGTGTTTACATGATGCACGCTCAGTAGTTTCACTTACTCTGCCCAGGGGCGTTCCGCGTCCTCGGGAGGGTCCTGAACAATCCTGAGTAGTCCATTGTCTTGATTGGGACATTGAGCCATTTTGCGTTGATAATACAGTCGCCGGGGAGTTAGGAGCCATCTAGCCAAGAAGGATATTTGGAAGTAACCGGGTGGTACTAGAGAAACAGAAAAAATGAGCCACCGGCTCTCGTGGGTATCGCATGGAAACCCCTCAAAACCCCCCTTGATTTCGGGTATGTAGCGACCAGTGACCTTTGGGACCGTCTATTGGATACGAGACCCTGAGATAAAGGCGATGATAGGTCACCTTGCATTGCCAGCCACTCCCAACCAGCCGTTGACACAATGCGATACATAGTTGTGTGTGTAACTGACACGAAAAGTCAGTTAGGATAAGTCAGGCGATACAAGAGCGCAGCCTGTATTTACGCGAAGACGGGGAGCTCCGTATATACGGCGCTAGCGGCACGGCCTGAAGCCTTGATCATGTTGTTGGTCGGGATCGGCGCCCAGATACCACAAGCAGCTTCAGGATCCCACGAACATCCGCGCGATCTTTCAAACCCCGGTATGATTGCAAGAAATCAACGGGCCGAGCCGCGAGCCGCGAAACGGCATCATAATCTTCGTGGACATGTACTTCAAGCATGACGGGCCATGGAGGCATTCATCTAAGCTGCCCACAGAGGAGATGGGGCAAAAAGACAGGGAGTTGCTAGATGGAGTCTTAAAACGAATATTGCGGTATATGAGCGCATCTGTTCCGGGTTCATGAGTGTATATGTGGTGTTTTTATAGTGATACGAATATCCTTGACTTGCTTTCGAAGTACTTGATAATGAATACGAAAACGGGGAAGCCACAGCGGATAGCGATTAGGAGGGTGAAGAGGATGCGTAATTTGAAGGACCGCCAGTTTAGATGGGTTGGTTGGAGTCGCTAATTCGGAAAGCTCGTACATCATTTAACTGAGCTTGAGATAGGTTGGACCAAGAGATCCTAACTTCTCGGAGTGGAGGTAGGGGAATGTCACCAGGTGAGTGGTGTTGTAGGCTCTGCTAACTACAGTACTATGGGTAAAGCCAGCTAGCAGGTACACTTCACAAGGACACCTAACCACTACTTCTGTCGCGACGCTAGAACTTTAGAAAAGACTCAAAATATACTACGTACGTTTTAGTACAACTGGATAATTTAGCAGAGCAGACTCTGCGCGTAAAAACAAAGCATTTCTTTTTGTGCAATAACAATAAGTCAACATTGGTATCATCGATTAGAGCCGCGACACTCTTGTTGGCTAGTCCTATTTACAGCATGCTTCCCTTTTTGGCGTAATCACGAGTGCTGGAACTCGTAGAAATAGGTCGTGGGTATGGATTGTGAAACAAAGTATATGCTATCTGTGGAGAAGGGGGGAAAGGGGGGGAGGTTGGGGGGTTGGTTGAATTAATAGGCTGGCTTGTTGCCGGTGTTGTTTTGGGTTATTGTGATACTTCAGGTTTGGTGGTATCGTCCGGTGCTTCCATCCCCCAGAGTCTTCTCGTATTCTATCTTACTCTCTATCGTATCCGATGCACTCGACGAATGCTTAGCTACCGTGAGCAAGGACATTGGAAGAGAGGATCTGGCCGCCAAGACCAGAACCGCCACTACCAGCGTCATCATCGCCAAAACCATTGTTATCCCTGTCCCACTTACGGAGAACGGGATCGATGCAGTCGAGGAACTCGTTATACTTATAATTGACGATTTCGAGGTCTTCCTGGGAATTCCCCTGGTTATCACCTTCGGGATTCTGGGATTCGTTTTGACGACCGCCTTCCTTGGGTTCCTGGCGTCTGTCCTCGGAGCCGTCCTTCTTGGTGTCTTGGTGCTTATCCTCGCGAATGGTATCCTTCGCTTCTTGGCACTGTCTCTTGCGGACGGTCTTCTCGACCTCGTCCTCGCGCTTCCTTTTATTTTTATTGTGGATTGGAACTGCAACATTAGGAATTAGAAACAATGGTTTTAACTTGATTTGAAAAGGTGCTTTAAATGCACAAGGTTATTGTGTCGCGGAACGGAACTGCAACAGTACACTACGGCACTACCAAAAGCGGAATGTTGCCAAGACAGCAACCTCAGCCGTTGGCAATTACTTGTATATGGGACCGTAGCGGGTTGACATGTGATTGGAAATAACTTACTGCCGTAATGTTCCTTGAGTGGATCGGAAGATCCTCTGAATCCGTGGACGCTGCGATTGTGTCCCAAGATCGCATTGAACGTGGGGCTTTGGTGCCCACAGCCAGCATAACTGCACGGGTAATCGCCCCGTGCCTGGAGCCGCTGGTATTGACCCTCTCTGTGAAAGTCGGAGTTGTGGGAACTGATGCTGTGCGTAGTTCCCGCTATCTCTCGGTTGCACGGCGTGCCGTTTATGAGGCGCCGGCAGAGATATCTGCCATTAGCGTCTTCACGGGTGGTTAGTGCGGTCCAAGAAATTGGAATGTTTGGGAGATGGAGGGACAGCGTCAGGACGGGATTATACTTACAGTACACGCCATCAGCAGTCTGGCGTATTACGCCACTCGTGTTCTCATGATCCGGCTTCGTTCGAGGCATGGTTGCGACTGTTAGAGCTGCCCGTGGTTGTCGATCTTTGTTGTTGCGACTTGTAGGTGGAACGGAGGCGGGAGATGCTTGGTGTTGGTAGAGGTAATGTCTTGTGAAGTTCCGGTGAACGGCCGGTTTCTAGAATTTCCCGATATTGTTCCCAGGGTACTGTTAGGTAGGTACCTAGGTAACCATTCCCTCAAGCTTCTCCAGGCGGGAGAGCCAGCGAGCTCAGAAGCTCCCACACTGTAACCCCACATGGCCAGCACCAAGACCAACCCTCCTCCGTATTTGGACTCTCCGTTGCCGGAAACCGCAGCAATCTCTCAATGTTTGCCTCGAGCTAAATACCCTCCGCAGCAACATTCTGTGCATCCTTCTAAGTAGAGGGGTAGCAGCCACCCTTGATCACGATGACGTAGTCGATATCAGCAATCAGCTAGATATAGCAACCATCGAAGCCGAGGTGCAGAACTGGGCGGAGTCTCCCCAAGAGAGCGTCGTAGCTCAAGTAGGCCATGGGCATTTCTCGCAGCTGACTCCATGCTCAATAACATCGCGTTGATGCTCGACGAAACGGCCGAGGCCCGCCTCCCCTACGGTCCCATGAGTAACTACAAACGGTCAAGGTTCCCAGCCATGACAACGCTCTGCTTTGGTGGGTGTCGTGGTATAGTGTTGCAGTTCTGTTCCGTGACACGGCCAGTGGCAGCGGGTGCCCACGTGTCTGTCTGTCTGACATGGAGGGCTAGGCTGGCTCTTCTCATGTCAGCCTTATGACAGAGTATCGACAAGGTATGCCTTGAAGAGAGCCTTACAGAGCTGACCCCTATCGCAACAATCTCCTTTAAGCCTCAAGTCCGGGATCCACCAGAAGCACTCAGTTCCTAGGTGCTTGTTTTTCCGTCGCTCTCGTCCGGGAGTCGACCGGAGAGATAACACCTTCTGCGGGATCATCAGTAGCACTCGGTTCCTAAGTGCTTGTTCTTCTGGTGCTCCCGAACGCCCCTTGGGAGCTTCCGCCTCGAACAGACAGCTGCCTATGAACAAAGCATGTTCATTCAGACTTGACTGTCGGACCACGGCCTCTAGGGAACCGAGGTTAGTATTAAGAGCATCAATAAATACGACTAGATGGGGGGAGGGGGGGGAGGCCAGCATACCGGGCTCGCTCCGAGACTCCTTAGATGAGTTAGCATGTGGCATACGTCGGCGAGAATTGAGGAGGGCAATCTGACAAGTCCTTACCTAGCTGGTGATCTTGGACTTGAAACCATTTTGAATTTCTTTGAAGCATTAACAATGTGTTGGAGCGCACAGAGGCGATTCCTGTTCCGCGCGAGCGGCCCAGGTTTCTTTGAAACGTTGGTGGGCGACACGACGTTGAATCACAACATGGTGCACCCATTGTAAAAGGAAAGAAGGTCGAGTTGAAGTCTGGGGAAACCAAGAAGACTAAATAGACTTGACAGGCGCTAGCGTTGTTTTCGGAGAAACATCGGATAATCCCCCCTGAGAGCAGGGGTCGATGCGACAAACACGCCGCCAAACACGCTATACCTACCTAGGTAATTCAAGGTAGATACCTATCTACATCGCCTGGAATAGCACCTGGGCGAGTACAACTACCTACGCAGTACATGCGTTAAAACTGAGGAGGCTCAGGGCAATTATCAATACACCTGAGGCCGCACGGAACCAAGGTCCTTCAAGGTATTGCTAGTTGAGCAACTCCCCTCAGATATTATCATTATCTCTCTGGCCAAGTTCCAAGAGAAACAGAGATGAATTGAGTCTGATAGCTCAAGTTATTCAAGTGATGAGGGTCATATTATTGGCCAAGGAGGCCACTACAAGAGAGATGATAGTAGTTATATATATACCTGTCTGCTAGCATTCTATAAGGCAAGGCCAGTAATAGAACGAAATTTAGCCCTTCAACAACACCTCCTCTTGAAATAACCTTGTAAGCTTTAGAGACACGGGATGATTATCAGAAGTTGAACCAACGGAAGAGCTCTCTCTATACGAAGGTAAACAGCACAGATGGTAACATTGGTGGCTTGAAGTCGGCCTTCATGAGCATCAAGATAATTGCCATCTTTCATTATATTGGCCCTTCAATACCTATTCGTGATGGCGGAGTTACTGGGCACCTAGGTCTGCGAAACGGGAAATAATAGAAGGGTCCTTACGACTTGAACCGAGCTCCGGTATCGGAGAGAATGCTTCCTTCCATAACTATTACCTTATGTACCTACCTAGGTATGTAGGTATCTATGTGTACTTACCTAGAATACTTGGATACTTAGGTACGTAGATACTTAGGTACTTAGACTAGCAGCGTCGCGCACGGGCCAGCGCCGGGAGGACCCTGATCAGTACGATAAGCCCCTCCAACGACCTACCTAGGTAGCAGAGCAGGGGTACGACCTACCCCTCCAAAGCCGATAAGAAAAAAAAGTTGCGACGAGCCCAAGCAATTATTGTCAACCCTTGGCTGATGATAAAATAAAGTCATGGCGCCCTACGATAGCGATTCCTCAGGAGGAGAAGAGGAGGATTTCACAGAGACAAATGTGCTGTTAGGATATGCTTCAAAAGACCCCGGAGACGATTCGATAAGCCGCCTGGGAGGACGACCTGTAAGTTGAACCTCCCCCCGCATCAAATAGAAAATAGGCATTCGAGAATAGAGGCTTATTTACATGGAACCAACTCTAGGAATGGTTTGATCCAGAAACTCCTCCATCAGCAGCCCTAGCAAAATGCAATGTCTGCAAGGACCTCATGGTCCTCCTCCTCCAACTAAACGCCGAACTACCAGACCGATTCCCCGGCCACGAGCGCCGTCTCTACGTATTTGCATGTCAGAGGAAGAGCTGCCGGCGGAGGGACGGAAGCATACGTGCCCTAAGGAGCCTACGAGCCGCCCCGGGAAGCAAGGTCGCATCTCTAAATAACGAAAAGAAAAAGAAGGAAGAGAAGCCAAAGCCGAAAGAGGAGCCTAAAGCGCCCAGTAATCTAGGCGAGACCCTATTCGGCGCAAAGACTCTAGGAGGCGCATCGGGCGCGAACCCGTTCGCAACATCCAGTTCCGGAAGTGCACCCGCATCAAGTAATCCCTTCGCGAGCGCAAGCAATCCATTCAGTGCACCCAAGCCCGCCGCAGAAGTTACCAGTGATGCCCAATCGGAAGCCGAAGAAAAAACAAACGAAGACATAAAAGCTCTGCCGAAAACGTTTGCCGAGACACTATCTCTGAACAATCCACAAGCAAACGCCCCGCAAACACGCCCCGAGCCCTGGCCTCCGGAGGCTTCGCTGCCGAAACCGTACCCGATCTCCTACCTATCGGAGGCCGAATACGAGACACTAGACCCCACACCCCCACCAGTTCCCCAAGCTACGGCCAAGATGGACATCGACGACGGCTCCGGGTCCGGCGGCGGCAAGGAGGACAAGGAGGTCTTTGAGTCGACCATGGACGCCGCGTTTCAGCGCTTCGCAGATAGGCTGGCGCAGAACCCCGAACAGTCCATCCGCTACGAGTTCGGCGGCACGCCTCTGCTATACTCCAAGACAGATGCTGTAGGCAAAGCGCTTGCCCCTTCGCAATCCGATGGTGCCGGGGTTACTACTACCACTACTACTTCGGGAGGCGGAACCAAGGGCGTGCCTCGATGCCCGAATTGTGGCGGGCCCCGCACGTTCGAGGTTCAGCTCTGTCCGCATGCTATCACGGAGCTCGAGGCCGACGACCTCTCCCTCGAGGGCATGGAGTGGGGTACTATTATTGTGGGGGTGTGCGAGCGGGATTGCCAGGCTAGGGGTATTGGTGAAGGTGAGGTCGGGTACTTGGAAGAGTGGGCAGGTGTTCAGTGGGAAGAGATTGGTTCCGCCGCTCCTGGAGGTGGAAGGAGATGACGAGAACCGAAATTTTTCATAAAATGAAAATCGTTTACCCACACAGCCTGTTGGCATAGCGTAGCATCCGGGAGGCGACTCATTTTTACAGATGATGAAATGGCAATACGCTAGCGTAACACCTACCTTTCATAAACGATGACTTTGCCTGGTAATTGATCCTTTGCAGATGTTTTGCAGATGGCCCTCGTAAGTATCACCCGTAGCGAGTGCTCCCGGCTGATCACCTCAGACATGTAGGTACAGAGAGTGGCCGACTCCCCAAGGATTTACTTAAGGTACGGCCGCCCCATCTGCGTAGACGGGGTTCGATGGCCTGGGTCTCATCGTTGCGGAAATGACGACTACTCCGTCACCGAGATGGAAAAGCCAAAGGCAGCAGCTGTGCCAAGACATTACTGTATTCCGCCCCCTTCCAGCGTCAGCAAGCCACCTGTCGATTATTTCCCTTCTCCGACAAAAGATTTGCCCTACGTAGGCCTAAGTAGGTACATCTAGTTTCAGGATCCACGAGATAATACTACATGCTGGCTAACTGCGGCTGTCGGCGCCGAAGCACAGTAGGTTTCCTACGGCTACACTGCCCAGGTATATAATGCATCTTGCCTGCTGCAAGTACAATATGCCTGAGGCGTTTCCAGTCTTGGCGAGTTTCAGTAGGTACCTACGATCCTTTCGCCTACACCATTATTCTCGTAATCCCACCGAGGAGGCCCGGAATCCGCGAGGATGGGAGGCGCGATGGTTTGTTTCCGATTCAAAAGGTGCAACCCATGGTCATGATCTTGATTCAAGAACACTTCATGATCGTAGATCATTTAAATTATGTGACTGTATAGCCAACTATATGACTTAGACCCCAACTTTGCGATGTAGCCACATTGAGGGGGTAGGCAGTCTGCCTATATGAGGTGAGCAGCCCATCTCCCTCCACCTCTGCCACATATTTCAGCTAGGACGACCACCAACAGGATCTAAGAAACTTTTCATTACTTAAGTACTTACTACGAGGTTAAGCCTTAGCCATGTATCTAGCCCCTTCTAACTCTGTTCTCTCTAGCCATGTCAACTACAGAACCCTGCAAAAAGATAGTTGCCTTCGATGTTCAGGCCGAAGACTCAATACAAGAAAAGAATAGCATTGTTGCCACTCACCGATATGGAGGACCACCGTTTGAATACTCCGTGCTATTACACTCGGATTCTATTCGAGTCTTCATTCTTGCGCCTTCGTCAGACATCACGGCCCCTATTTACGGAGAAATAGTTGAACTTAGGCTTTCCGACGGTCGTATGAAGCACGACTATATCGCATTATCATACGTCTGGGGTAGCAACAACTACACGCACGAGATACAGGTTGGAGACTATCGGTTTAATGTTACGCGAAACCTAAATTTGGCTCTTCGGAACCTCCGCAGAAAGGACCGCTGCATGAGGTTGTGGGTAGATGCTATATGCATCAATCAAAATGACGTCAATGAGAGGAACCACCAGGTACAGCAAATGCGACGTATCTACTCCTCCGCTCTAGAGACCATTATTTATCTCGGGGGCTCAACCGGGGGACACACCGGATGCTCAGCCTGGAACTTTCTCGAGCGACATGCTACATGGGCCACGAACGAAAATGGCGACCCGGACCCTAATCTTCCAGCTAATAAGGAGAAAGAGATATACTTCTGCGGGGAGCTTTTGGACGTAGAAATAGACGTCCTTGCACGGCCCTGGTTTCGAAGACTCTGGGTCCTTCAAGAAGCCGTCGTCTCAAAGGCATTGTCGATCCAATGTGGACTTCGAAGGATTTCCTGGGACGATTTCTGCAAAGCCGTCCTTCTCACCCCTAGGTATAGCGACCAATATGGCTTCAATCTCAATCGTACCGGTCAAATCGAAACAGTTAGGGACATATTTCAAGCGCGGTGCGAGTATCACGCACTCCATGGCATGGGCCATCTCCTGCCATCTTGGTCCTCTCAAGTGCAGATGCGCAAGCGCAATACGCTCGATATCCTAAACTTGCTTCAAAGGACCAGATTACATCAGACATCGGACCCAAGAGACAAAATATATGGTCTACTCGGCGTTGCCAGCGGAATCGATGTATATGACCAAGGTTTCGTGGTTGACTACAACCAGGATTGCCGGAATGTCTACATGAGATTTGCGAGAAATCTCATTCATGCCTCTAGGAATTACAGTTTATTGAGCTATGTTGATCATAGCCCGTTTCGCTACCGTTCTTTGATGGTTCGTCGTTTTAAACTTCCCTCATGGGTTCCAAATTGGGATCTCGGACTCTGGGCTGACTGGCTATTGGTTGGCACGCCTAGTGTACTGAGTACACTTGATCCAGAGCCTAATATGGAGATGTCTGAGGGTTATCGATTATTCGATAGATTTTGCACTTGGATCGACTCTGGTGAGACCCTCGTAGCCTGCGGGTCTATGATTGGGGAGATAAGGGAGACTTCGTATGTGATTCGGCTCAACGGGGCACACGAAATTAAGTTCCAAGGAATACGGGATTCAGGAATCTCAGAGCATAGAAAACGGGATCTAATCATGGAGGAGTGGCGGCATTTGTCTTGTGCAGTGGTTTCTATCAATATGCAAGCACTAGCCCCCCGAGGAGATCTCCGGTATAGAGCTTCCCCTACCCCACATTGGGATTTTGGTTCTTTGCTCTCTATGTGCTGGGGAGCTCACACCCCTAGTCTGAAACAACAGCCTGAAAGGGGGACGGTCGAGCGCCATCTTCTAGCGCGTTCTCGTAAGACTACTTCCTGGTCCAATAACCAGGCAGTGTCCGAGGATGTACTTGTTGACGAGACATCAATTGTGGACGGTAAACGCCTCGCCGTGTACAGTGTTTTCGGGGCACCTGATGTTCTCGCACTTGCAATAGTCCCGGCAAGCACTATAAAGGGTGATTTTTTGGTTGATTTACGAGGTGGGCGTGTCCCATTCGTCGTAAATGTGGACAAAGGCAAGATACCGGACGGAGACGAAGACCCCAACACAGACTTCGGTCTCCGAGATTGCAAATTAGTCGGGGAGTCCGTGGTTAATCGCGTCCCAACGGACGACTTAGTGTGGCGTGAAAGGGTCTTTGTAATCCACTGAAGGGAAGTCAAAATCTCATTGAACCAGCAACACAGCATGGTAGCTTCTTTCATATGAGGGTAATTGATGCTGTAGGAATGCGAGGATTCCGGGGCGCCTAATACTTTCTATTCCTTTAGAAACAACGCTTCGTTAATCCTTTTGTGAGGGAGATATCTCGTTTTGGGTCGCTGGAGTTAGTCGGCATTGTTACCGATAGTAGTAGAAATTTCGCGGAGACTCGACGAGAACAGCATTGCTATAGGAAACCTGTATTAGCGATCTCCATATCACAGCGTCCCTAGAACGAAATGATTGCGTTCCTAGTGCAGATCGACGCAACAGGTGGTATTTATTTTCCCTTTCGGGCTCACTATGTTCATCGTCCATAGTAGCCGGCGGAGCCAATCAATCTAATAGGAGGTTCATGATTGATTGAGCCTTTTATGATACTAGAATGTCAGGAACGAACTATCCTCAGGCTAAGAGAAGTAGGTTGTATGTACAACTCGTGTCCTAGTAGATGGATATGACGACTGAGGCAAGACAGATGATCAAGCCGCATGGATATTGCCGTTGATTCAATACCCCTGGCTCGTCTGTCGTTGAAAACTCTATATATATTCCGGAATCCTGCTGGCTTCAGCTTTTCACCCTCTACTGGGTGGCTAGGTCGGCCCCAAACAGACCTCCTCACGAAATGAATGCCCTAGCTACCTCAGAAGCTCTATGGAGTTGCCCGGGTGTCTAGAATACGGCATGTACGATCGCATAAACGTCCCGTTTCACTTCGCAGGGCTTGTCTCACGATAGAAACAACACGTTCACGTCTCGAAAGGGGTTCTTTGCAGTGCATTACTTGTCGTTCTATACGGGCTCCTAACGGATACCTGAGATCGGTGTCATGGGACAGAATTGTAAATATGATTATGATATAATAGCATGCGCATCTCTCAGATTCCTGTTTCACGCATGGCCCCTATATTTAGGAGAGAGTAGGTGCCTTCCAATCAACCCACCGACTCTCATCAATCGCCCACTTCCCATCCGTCTTCCAAACATCGCCCGTCGCCGTATCCTTCTTCAGTAGAAACTTTTCAATGAATGCTGTCAGAGGCGCCTGCTGCTCGTTGTGGAATCCGCAATGATCCGAGTGGCTAAACTGGCTGAGCCCGATATGGTCCTGAATCCCAAGTGCTCCAAACACCATGCGGCTCGCACTAGAGCAGTGATAGTTTGACGTCGGGCCCAGGTAGTCGATTGCCGTATTCTCAATCATGATAAGGCCGCGAGGCGGGTCCGTGTATAGTGAGTGCATGAAATGATTGTCCCACGGCATCGTTGGGATGCTGTCTACATATTTCGGGAACTGTGTCGAGTACCAGGAGTCGCCGTTCACAATCTGATGTGCTGTCTCAACCTTCGTGCCATTCTTTTGAATCTCGTCTGCAATCCTCCAGCACCCTGCCGAGCCTTGACCACCCTCTTGGGGAATAGCCAGTGCGATACGGTCGACAAATGCGCCCGCAACCATTGCGCCTTTGCCGTTGCGCGAGCAGCCTGTCACACCGACACGCTTCGGGTCGATTTTGGCGTCGGGTGTTAATTCCAAGGCGTCGATGATGCGGTCCACGCCCCAAGCCCAAGCTATCATAGCGCCGGCGCTGGCGTCCGACCCATAGAGACTGTAAAACTTACCCTGCCCGCGGCCGTTATCGGCACCGATGTCGAAGTTCTGGTACGTGATCGTTGCCACTGTATTGGGAATAGGGACGCTGGGGGCACCGTACGCGATGATAGCTGGGTATGGTGCCGTGCCCGAGGTCGGCAGCTTGATGGAAACGGAGAAGGAAGTGGATTTCCCACCATCGCTCACGTCTATCTTAAGAGAACTGCCAGAATAGGAAGCGGTCACAGAGGACGGCTTTGGTGGCATGGTGCCGAGCTCGTAACGTTGGAGGAGCTGAGACATTTCTTGCTTGCGGCAGCTCCATTGCGACTTGGACGAGATGCGGTCGCCGGTTATGGGCTTGAACGGATCCGGCAACTTGGAGTTGGCGGCATACGTGATAGATGCGGGAAGGCTAGGGCAAGGCCCTGGGGTTGGTGCGCCTTGTGGAAGGGCAGAACAGACAGCTGCTGCTGCTAGCGCAAGAAGTAAGAAAGCCATGATGGAGATTGAGTAACGCCCTAAGTTCCCGTTCATTTCGCGCCGTGAAGCGGATGTCGATAGTATTATAGGCTTCGAGCCGCATCTCGGAGGCTTGTCCAAGACGGTCAGTCTGAGAGCATGTTTATTCTAGATGCGATGCCTAAATGCGATTTAGCGTTTAAAGAGTTTAACTGGCCGCGATATTATTAACATCCCACAGTGACTATCGTAGGCTAAATTTTTAGCCGGTAGTACGGCGTTTCTTTTTCCTCCTATAAGTCGTTGCTTCCGTGTTATAGACCATATCGGCCGGGGTGCTCGTCGTAGATCGGACTTGTATTATAGCAAGAGGGTTGGCGGAATGTAGATGAACTCTTTCGTTGCAGTTTGTAATTAAATTGGTGTTCACTGCCAGCACGTATCACCCCAACGGCCAAGGCATCTCACGGCAAAAGAATGCCCGAAATGTTTCGGAGGCTTGCTAGATGAGAAGTGACGGGATGGCGGAAGCGGGGGCCTCCGAAATCAACAGAGCGTTGTAACTATCATCCGGAAGATCCTACGCACAAAGGTAAAATCATGAAGCCTACTTAGGTTAATAGGTCTTCGATATAGACTTGTGGGATCACTTCGCTTATTAGCACTACATATAAACTATTTGCGATAATATGCATAATCCGTCAGCAAGTGGTTTGAGCACTTAGAGAAAACAATTTAACTCACTCCTTTCCTCACTCAGATAAGTACCCAGCTTCGAGTGTTGCTGAATTTCATAACCTAATATTCATTTAAAGATACTTACGAATTCCTCTTTTGCCACAGCCAAATGCCTCCTAAAAATGGCGAGCTGATATTTCTTCTCCCTCCCCCCCAACAAAAAGAAAAAAGGGACAAAGACGTATTCTATTAAATCACGAGCTTGAACCACTACGAGGGGCCCTAGCCATCACTCCTAACAGCTGGGTATTGAAACGGTTCGTGCTATTCAACACGTACCGCACTCTGGAGGCCCTACAACCTTCGTACTTGAGCACTTCCAGAGATTTTGAGAGGTACAGGGGCGTAACAACATTAAATTTAAGGAGGAGGTGACCGCTCTGGGCCAGCCCACCTGTAAATTAAGAAGAAAACTAAGTCTAGGGGCTAGCTGATTATATAGGAAAAATTCACCGCAATCTAAATTAGATAATCAATAAAATAAAAGCCCCTTGAATCCGTGTCGCCCGCACTGTCTTACGATCTATATACAAATAGCCTCCTTTTTCTGTGCCTCATGGGCGGAGGTATGTAATCGTAGGTAGTCAAGATCGTGACAAGGTATAACGCTCAATTCGACTATTCTATGATACTGCTTAGGAATGTGAAATGGAACTAATGTTGTGTGGTGGGAAGGAGTCACTTAAAGCAGCTACCTAGCAAGGGGCAGGAGAGATACAAAGTAATTGAATTTTAAGTGTCAACAACACGGAGTTAGAAAACTATGAAGTTTAAACACGTACTAATTATTTTCTAGTTCCCTCGAATCTTCTAACAAGTCCGACAATATTGACATGTGTAGGGAAAGATCCTACCTCTTTGCCATGGCCGATGGCCGCTAAAATGGCGTGCGGGTGTCAATACAGCATGAGAAGTAGTAAGATTGATCTAGCACCCCTTGAGATTGCCGCACATCATCTGCCCGTAGATGTTCATATGTATATGAAAATGACCTTGCAATATGAGTATTAAATCTCCGAAGACACATAGAAAGAAAATACATAGAAAATGCCATAGCTTCGATAGTTGATTTCAATGAGGCTTCTCCAATGTGATACTAGCACATCATGTCCCAGATGTAACTGCCAGGTATTTATATCCCCAAGTTGATGGTGGCTATATCTTCTCCAAACTGCCCAACTAGATTGTACTCCATTAGGTTTCACCCTGCGCCCATACCCCAAGCGAATTATCTACAGTTAGATCTTGCAGTTCCGATAAAGAGAGCTTAATAACGATGACAACCCCATTTATGAATCCGAGGACGACGGTAGAATCGGAGAGAACCGCTGCGGATGGGATCGCTGGTAGGTGAAACAAATTCTTCCCATTATAGGTTATCCAGACTTGGTCTCGGCTTAACCCTAGGCCGTGAGACTTTCGAAGCCTATTATTTAGAGACGTTGAGTGAGTATTGACGCCTCTAGGCCCTATCACATCATTGAGATCAAAAATCCCAACGTCTGTGTGTAGAAAACGGCTAATCGGATGGAACCACATGTCAAAATGACAATAGTCGATGTGGAATTCCATCACGCAGTGCCCCTTATCAGTTGACCAGAGCCGTAGCGGCTGGTCAAGTGAGCTGGACGCTATAATTCTCCCGTCGGGTGAAAACGCAAGCATGCTAACATCTAGAGGATGGCCAGCGAGTGTGTGTTGTAAGGCGCCCGAACTGGCTAACCACAGTTTAATCGTAGCGTCACTTGAACCTGAAGCCACGACTTGCCCATTAGGCGAAAAGGTGACCGCGTTCACAGAGCCGAGATGACCTTCGAGTGTTCTATGCAGAGCGCCAGCAGCAACCCACCAGAGTCTTATAGTGCAATCACTGGAGCCCGACACTATTAGCTCCGACGTTGGTGCGAATGCGACGGAATTGACTTTATCCGTATGGCCTTCGAGAGTCTTATATAGTTGGCTAGTATGCGTTGACCAAAGACGTATAGTTTTGTCCATTGAGCCTGATGCGATAAGTTTCGCATCTAACGAAAGTGATACGGAATTGACCGCCCCAGTGTGACCCCTGAGTGTCCCGTGGAAGTTGCCAGAGGAAACAGACAATAGTTGTACGGTATGGTCGGCCGAACCCGTTGCTACGACTTCCACGTTAGGGGAGTAGGCGACCGAAACAATTTCCAGTTTGTTCTCAAGGTTGCCCCTGGGTGAGAAAGCGGATAGTCCTCTGAAAGGTTCATGCGTTGCATCACCGTTTATGCATATCGACGGATTGGCAGAGAGCCATGTGGGCAATTCGTTATAGAAGGTGTTCCTTATCGCACTAAATTTGGGAGCAAAAACGAGGGCTGCGCTATATAACTGCAGAGGTGCATGATAAATAAGGGAGTTGTTGACCATAATGAAACTCTGTGCATCTACAAGAAACTTCGACATTTCCATACAGCCGTGTTCCTAGGATATTTAGCAAACATTAGTGTTATAACTGATTACCGATTTGGGACGTACTGGGAGAAGCCGCTGTATCGACTCTATGACTCGGCGGCTCGTTCCTCTACTATTCGGAATAAGAACAAGCGCCTCCAGCCAGTGAAGAAAATGCTGCTTGAGAAAACTATGGACCTCGTCTTCGTCATGAAAGTCATGACCTGCCTGTTCAAAATGATGCGCCCAGTGCTTGCAAGCGTATTCTACTTCCGCCTGTAGTTTCTGATTTACGTGTAAGTTGAAGTGCGAGATACGTGCGCCAGGCCATTTCTCCCTACAAATGCCTGTTCTTAGTGTACTGTTCATAAGTCTTAGACATCGGGCAGCCAATTCTTTATGAGTTCGCCGCTCATCTAGCCAAAAGTCGTGTTGATCGCGCTTTTCCGGATCCGTTAGGAAATCGCGAAAGGAGAGGTGCAGCAATCTTATTGGCTTGATTGGAGAAGAGGGAACATCGAGCACAGAATGGAACATATCAAGTCTATCATCGATAGTTGCTTGAGGTGCATCAAGCAATGCCGCCAGGGCCGAAGCCGAAAGGGGCTCAGATAGGAGCACAATCGAACCAACAATAGCTCGAAATTCGGGCAAAACCTCGGACCTCTCTCGCTGGGACAGTCCTATGAGCATCATGTCCAATATAGGTCGATATGTAGCATCTAATTTTGATTCCTGGCTCCGGGTACCATATTTTAAGACACGTCGAAGATTTTTGTTTGGATTGCCTTGTTTACGATCAGCGAGAAAGCGGCATATCGTTGCAGCAAAAATAAAAAGCGGAGCGGTCATTTGCACTAGAGTTCGTAGTTTAGAACGACCAGGCCAGCCTGATGGAAGATGCCGACTCTGCGGAACTAATCGGTTGTACTCGTCTTTGATATTCGCGAGCTCACACTCGAAATAGAGGGATAGGTCTTGTTTAATAACCGACTCTGATATGTTGTGGAGAATAAAGTCTCGATATGAGCCTGCAACAGCGGAGAGGCCTGCCCGTATAGGTATGTCGGGCCGACTTGTCATGAATATTCGGAGTCGTGTTGATTGTTTGAGAAAACGACTAATGTAAAAAAATTGATCAATGATCATCTTAACGTCTTCTTCTTGGTCACACTCGTCCAGGCCATCAACGACGATCAAAAGAGTGCTGGCCTTTTTGGCCAGATTGGACAAAGGGTCGAGGATGAGACTCTTAAATTGCATAAGTAGTAATTTCTCTGTAATTTTCGCGTCTTTATCGAGAACGGATTTGATTATTTTCGCAAGGGCGGGCTCCATTACAACGAGTTGAGCTGCGATAGTGGAAACGAATCTTGAAGTTCCGCTTCGTTCCCTTTCGCCTCTTTTGAAAAAGAAGCTTGCGCCAAGATAACCATCCTCGGCAGCTGTTTGTGCAACAGTCCGTGCTATGGTAGTCTTACCCGTCCCTGCCATCCCATTAAGCCAGAAAATGCTTTTGCCTTCCGGGTCGTTTATCCAGGTGTGTATCTCACGCAAGAGCTCGACTCTTGTGTTCCCTTGACATGTTCTGCAGTGTTCCGAAGCAGCATCAAACGATGAACCACTGGCGGTCGGAAGTCTTTCAAGCACCGACTCGACAATCTGCCCAACCTCTCGATTGAGACGGACAAATGCATGATCCTCTCCTTCTCCGTATATGGGGAGCATAAAAACACCGAATATGCCCAGCAAAGAATAAGCCTTATCCTCTGGTCGTGTTGTCTTTCGGCGACAGGACCATGACATACGATCATGAATCGTAAAATGGTCCAACGGCCAACCTTGAAGTGCGGCTGTAGGGATTCCTGTTGCATCATGGATAAGAAGCTCCAGGGATTGCTTGGAGCCGAGCCGCCGACCATCTGAACTGAAGAAATCGACCGATAAAGGGGCGAGAAGCTCTTGGAGCGTCCACCCTCTAGTAAACCACTTGGATTCATGAAAGGCTCGTTGCCACGTGACGCTTTCCCCAGTAACATCAGACAGGTACACATAACATCTTGATGATTGTTTATACCAGCGGAACATGGAATTAATAGCCTCTGAAAGCTCGCTACTGTTTTCTTTGTTGATGCAGCAAGTATCAATCCAGAAATACCGGAGCCCATCGCGTTGAGTTTGCCTATGGCAGAACCTGACTTTTTGATAACCATCCTTGTTCTTCCCCGTGTTCGTGATCATGTCGGAGTAAGAAACTTCCTGATCGTCACTTCCCCAAGTATGCGAGAGAATGGCATATCGGGGGACTTGGGCTTCAAGAACGATGTCCTTTGTCAACGTAAGTCTCCCATCGCTATGGATTTCCAGAAGCCTCATAATGAAGGTCGGACCGGGCTAAGTAAGATATCTGAGATATACACAGTCTATCGGAAGTAGCCTGCAGTAATAGGGAATGCGCGCTAGGGTATAACTTCTACTAGCCATTGATGTAGCTAATTAAAAGGCACCGCAAATAACGTTCTTGATCACATCGGAACAAAGCTAATATAACGTATCAAGCTATCGCGGCTCCATTCCGTAGGTTTGTACAACTGCTCGTTGTATATGTCTTGGTGAATATAGGAAATGGGAAGTTTAGGCACCCATGGCGCTGACAGATAAGTAAGCGCGGAAAATTACGGAATCTGTACTCCTCCAACTCGGATTATATGGGCTACTGTGCAGGGCAAGCTCTGACAATACGTCGCTTGGCCATCCTGGCCATCAGGATCATCTAGTATGATAGAATTCATAGTAAAAAAGTAGGCATGGAAGTACGATCACTTATGTCAAGTTGTTTGACCGGTATAAGCACATACCTATTAGCACCTATCGAACTACAATCTACGACACAGTGCGGCAGAGTATGCACACTTCAGAACCAGTGGCCCTTGCGTAATAGCTAGTTCTATTCCCCAAAGAGGTTAGCACCGCGCTCAGGCACGGCAGTTTTCCCTCGTCACCTCACTTTTCCACCCCCAACGAAGGGGGTGGTTTTTCAGTGGTAGTCGGAGGTTTTTTTAACCCACCCACCACCCCTCGGGCTTAGGGTTTCTAGGCCTGAAGGACGGGAGGGCCTATAGGGCGGACGGAAGGTGGAGAGGATTGTGTTTGGGTTGTGCTTTTATTTGACTTTTAGTACTCTGGGCAGTTAGCCGAAGTCCTGGTCGAAGAGACGGCAACTCGCCGCCAGGCCTTCGGTTAAAGGCTCACGCCCCCCCTAATGCATGCGTTTGCTGCAAACCTCCTAAGTGAATAGATCACAGTTAGCCAATTAAATGCGCTATTCAACCCTTATTCTTCAAGGTACCAACGTCTCCAAGAGTTGGAACGCTTGCGTTAAACTTTCGGCTTGCGGTTTCCCCCTAAATTAACAAATAACAAGGATTGGGTATGAATTATATTTTATTGTTATTTAAACCTCAGTTTACGTAATTGTAGGCTAATCATAACCCTGTCTCTTTAGGAACCTCCGGGTATTTTGACCTCTCCTTTTGCTATAAAAGAGTCAGCTATCGACGCATGATGTTGAGTTAATACCTCAGAAATCAAGCCGAACGGTTCAAAATCAGAGAGCATGAACTTGACCTTTTACAACCGCAAATTACGCCACGTTTGAATAATCCGCATTACACCTCTCATTAGCATTGTTATGTTCTCTCTCCTTTACTAAGCGTGGGTGCTACATTCCCGGTTAAATACGATATCCCTAAAAGCTACAAATCTAGCGATGAGAATTGGTTACGTCTACTCTATTTTATTCTCTCTCATCGATAAATCTATCCCGCATCCTTAGGCTAGCACCTGAGTTTGTGGGTAACCCTAGCATCATAATTCGTTCCATCGCAATAATTAGTTCACCAATGCCGTAGCGGCGCCAACCCGACTCCTTTATTCATCACATTCAATACTATCATACGAGGCGTAAGAATGTGGGTCATAGCACGTCTCTTATTATCCATCCTCGCCTTCTCCCTTCCGGGGCTGTGACACAGTTGCTCCCATTGGAGTGCAGATCTAGTTGCCAAAACTGCGTCTATACTTGCTGGAATATATATATTTGGAATCCTGTTGGGCTCGACTGCTCCAGAGTTAGTCCCCTGAAGCATTTTGTTCCTCCCTTTAACATATCTGAGCCATACAGACTACCTCAACGGGCATTTTGTCTTGTTACTCCTACAAGCTCCCGAAACCCTTGATGATTGTTACTAATTGGCCATTACTAACTTCAATGCTATGCCAGTGCCAGGATTGCATCTTGACTGATCAGCCGGACTGCGAAGCGAGGACTAAAGACCCTCCAGTTGAAGACTTGGTATGCACTGGTATATGTGGCGAGGGTGGCTTAACTGCCAATTGTGTGGGTTACGTTATCTGTGCAGATGATCAGTATATTCCATCGGAAACTCCGACGGTGACTTGGACACAAAGTCCGACATCAATTCCGCAGTCGATTTCGAACCCGACTGAAATAGCTAGTGTCTTGACAGGTGTCTACGGGTAATTGGTTTTGATAGTGTGTTGCAAGCGGACTCTTGCAGTTTAGGTATGGAGTGTGCGGATCTATATATGTCGCGTCTTGGTAGACTCATCTAAGGGCCGGAGTAACCGCGCAAGTCCGCCTCGCATCAGCTCCACCGTAAGGTATGCCAACCCAATTAACACGGAATGGAAAACTTGCCGAACTTAGGGACAGAGTCCTTTGGACAAACAGATATGAGAATTATATTAATTATATTATCACCGCGTCTGGGGCGTTGAGCTCACGACACATGGCGTGGACATAGGCATCAAGGCGATCCTGGCATCTATCTAGTTCGATTCAAATAAACAATTCGACTCATTATGTGAAGTAGACGTTGATTGACTCTCGTATTATGAAATTACTCGCTTAGAAGCTGATTTGTGAACACTCCCTTGGGATCCCACTTTCTCTTCAACGCCTTCAGCTTCTCCAGCTTCCCAGGGCCACGGAATCGCCGGACAATAGGATCTGTGCGAGTGCCGTTCTGGAAATCGGCGAATTCAGAGCTATTGATCCCGCGCATCAGTATGATGGCTCTGTCATTAGGCTCATCGACTCGCAGGCGATTCTGTACGTCAGTATGCCAGATGAGGTTGTTCCTAAAGATTGACTGTCAGCACTATTGTATGCCGGAAAGTGGATCTACGCAGAAATTCCTTACTGCCATAACCTGATATCATGAAGAGACATAGCGGACTCGAAGTTGGGTTGCTTTGCGAATCGAGAGTCCCATTGGAAGTTGAACGATGTGTTGATGGCGTCAGGGCACTCTGTAATGAGGGTCTTCCAAACATCAATGGTGCCTAGAAACCCGTCGACGTTGAAACGTCTCAACCCAACTACGCCGAACTTCTTGAAGCCGCCCTTCGCCCCGAGCGCCTCCCGGCCGTCACTGGTATTCTGAATAGGAACAGGACCACCATTTGCCACAATAGGTCCCAGATCATGCAGAGCCTTGTAAGCTATCTTAGCAGCATCAGGGTCTCCAGTGTATCTTGCGGCAACGATTAACGCGGGATTACGTGTGGGCGGAGGAGCCTGAACCATCATCAACCCCGCCGTCGCCTTGCTGCTATCGTTGATCAGAGTACTCATGGCATGAGCCACTTCCGGGGCACGATCAATTGGGAAAACGAAAGCGCCCGCCCAGATGACTCCCTTATCGTTTCCGAGCTCCGTCAGAGGGGTGGCCCTGATGATGAGCTCGAATACCAGCCCGAAAAATTGACCGGCACCACGAATGGCGTAAAGCAGATCTGGTTCATCCTCATCCGTGACGTTGATAATGCTGCCTGTTGCATCAATCATACGAGCCGCCAGTATCTGGTCTGACCCATAACCGGTAATTGAGGTAGTGATTGATGCGCCTCCGCCAAGGAAGTAAGGAATAGCCCCAACAGTGTTGCCATTACCCAGTGCTAGTTATTTCGGCGTGTTAGTTCGGAGGTATTGCCGAGTGAAATGGCAATATGTGAGAGGGTAATTATCACCGGTGAAGAATCCTTCAGCTGCCAGTGCGATAGCGACATCTTTAGATAGGATCGAACCCTCTAGAGTGGCCGTCTTGGCACCGTCGTTAACAGTGACGGCCGAATATTTACCTAGGTCGATAATGATGCCGTGTTTGCCAATCGTTGACCACTGGCTGTGCCCGCCGCTCTTAGTAACGAAAGGCACAGAAGAGCGATGCGCCGAGCGGACCTATTGGAGTGCCTTTTAGTACTCGGTCGTAAAAATAAAGCAGGTACGGATGATAATTATCATACAGTCTTCTGAATGAGAGACGGCGAGTCCCGGAGAACAATTGCTGCAGGAGTTTCCCGGTCAATGTCAGTCCATCTTTTTGAAAGCTCCTTGAACCGAGGGCTGTCTTTGTCAACTAAGACTTCAACATCCGGTCCTGAGTCACTGATAAGGTCCTGTAGTAACTTGGCCGAGAGTTTGGGAGTCATGGTTCATAGGAAATAGGGGAGGCGTGCTAGAGTATAATAGAAATAGACAAGGGGAACAAACAGGGAGCTAATCTAATAAATATTTATAACGCGACCATACTAGTAAATAAACAGCCTGCTTAGTACGTATCAATTCAAGAAAATGTGATCTCGCCCGCAGGTGGACGTCAGCAAAGGATCGTGAGTGGGTATTTTTAGACCCCTCACTCAATTACAGGCCATCGCCGGAGATAAAAATAGAAAGAGTCCGAGAACTAGAAACTAGCATGCAGTTCGGAGAAAAAGATTAACTTGTCAACATATTACTTCGCTCAAAAATCTAAACCCTTTTGGATAAAATACTCCAGCAGCGATTGTTGCCGATCCTCCAGCAGCAGTTTTGGATCTACGCCAATTGAATATCCGGAGCAATAGTGAACATTCACCATACAAAGGACAGTTATGAATGTTAAAGCTTTTAAATAAACAGTAGAAAATCAGGCTCATTTTTAACCTGAACGGGAAAACTACCACTATAGTGTTGCATTCGTCAAGTAACTACCGAGTCACCCACTCGCCTACATCTTGCCCAGAAGGAACTCCGCCTCGTAGCCGAAAGCTTCCTTAGCCACATCCAAGTCTCCAACATTGAACACGTGGGGGGCACCGGGGAAGATCTTGACGATGGCCTCGCTCCCAGACGCCTGCCACTTGAGCCCCATGAGCACGGTGTCGTCGAGGTTGGGGTCGTTGGTGCCGCAGAGGAACAGGACGGGCGGGAGCTTGCCGGTCAGGGTGGAGGCCGCGAGGGCGCGAAGATCCTCGAAGAGCGGCGAGAGAAGTGGGTTGCGGCGCTGCACGTTGTCCATATCGGGGGTGTACGCGTCCATGAACCGCTGGATCGAGGCGTGGTAGACCAGCACAGGCCGGTTGAAGCTCACCATGGATGGCAGCCCCAGCGCCACAGAGTAGTTCCCGTACGGCAACACCAGGCCTCGCAGCGCATGCGCTGGCCGCGATCGTATTAGGTGCAGCGCTGTCACGAGCGACAGGTTCGCGCCCGCTGACTCCCCCGCTAGGAAGAGCAACGGCGCGCCGTGCTCGGCGACCCCGCGGTCGACTAGGTGCTCGGCGACGTCGATGCAGTCCTCTCGGCCCGCTGGCCACGGGTGCTCAGGTGCCAGACGGTATCCCACGGACATCGCTGTGACCTGACAGGTATCGGCGTAGAATTTCAGGAGTCCGTCGTTGCTGCAAGTTGGATTAGAGACCCGAACTAAACAAAACATGGGGTACTTACGTGTCGTGGCTCCCGAGCACGTAGCCGCCGCCGTGGACATGCAGCAAGATCCCCCTACTGGGCTGCCCGTTTATTGGCTTATACACACGCACGGGAATGTCACGGCCCTCTTCTCTCGACGGGATACGAATGTCGTGGGCTTCGGGGAGCTTCGCTGTAGGAAGTTAGTCAAGCACGCATCTTCTTCAGGGCACCAACGACGGCTAGAACATACCTGGTTTGAGCCCCCCTATCTCCCCGTTGGCCATCATCTCGCGGAACCGTGCCGCTCCCACTTCCCACCACCCCGGCCGCTCCGTGGTCACCTTCTCGAGGAAAGCGCTGTAGTTCTTCGAGTCCTCTGATGCATTGTCGGGGTTAAACCGCGAGTAGTTGATCGTGACATCGCTTGTGAGAGGCATTTTGTACTACTTGTCGCTTGGAATCTAAAGTATGTTCTCAAGGTCGGGATTCTAGCTTGACTAATATGGATGGATGCGCGACGTGCCTAGATATCGTCGTTCCAAAACGCCATTTCCCGCCCCCTTTATGTACAACTGGCTCTGCCATAAGTTCCGGCCTTCTCGGTAAAACCACAGTTCCAAACTGTATGGTCTACACCGTTTGTCGCGTGAGCACGTGATATCGCGTCCTGGCATCACCATGAGCGGAGCTAGAGGCACGGTATGACTCTTCGCCGAGGTCGGTAGAACTCCTATCGGATCCTCCAAGGTGTTCCATTCAAGGGTGTCCCTGAAACCAACACGAAAGGGCTGCGGTTTGGAATCAAACAAACCAAGTCGAGATTGAAAATTGGAGATTTGTTGGTCATCGAACAAGTATGTTGCGCATAATCTCCGATCGCTGAGATAATATGCCCTAACTCCGACGTGCTTGCGACTCCGTGACTCCGGGCTTCCCAAGAATTGAATTGAATCCCAAACATGGTCTCGTAGTACACTTAGATGAGGGGATAGGGTGATGGGGTGATATATTAATGTTGCATTTTCAGAGATGGTGGCCGTGTCAAATCTAACTAATAACCACTGTAGACCAATTATTCCACACATTATCTCACCTTCGCTCATTAGCCTCAGCCTTGGCGAAGTTGGAGCCTCGAGTGTAAAGATCGTAAGGTGTTATGTTAGTATCTACTGGCAATCGTTATGAACTAATATTACCAACATTGGATTTGAGATAGAGAGGTTCTGTTGCGCCTAACTAGCATAGCCCAGTTCCTACCTACCTCTATGTATGAGCCCCCGCGCGTGTCTCTCTCTTTTATATGCATCTATATTCGTATGTGATTGGTAAGGATGCCTGGTACTAGGGTCTGATCAGAAGTCTGATGTATGCGCCACCCCAGCCTACCGCATCAATTATATGATGTGTCCGCGGCGGCGTCAGAAGCCTACAGGGTCTATCGCACTCCCCACACTTCTCACTTTTTATTTTCTCACTCTTTTCTAACCAGCCGAGTTGTCCAAGCAAGGAAATATCTAATGTAATATATAGCAAATAAGCTACCTTCTAGCACACTCTATAAAGCCTTCCCTGTATTATAAGACAAGCCGCAAGTTAACGTTTGATATTAAAAGACCTGTACGTATGCTTGACACCACAAAGCTTCTAGTCTTG
This sequence comes from Nemania abortiva, assembly GCA_022578505.1. Taxonomy (NCBI): domain Eukaryota; kingdom Fungi; phylum Ascomycota; class Sordariomycetes; order Xylariales; family Xylariaceae; genus Nemania; species Nemania abortiva. The sequence goes on from MU392644.1 coordinate 92,150, forward strand.
CTTGCAAGCTTCCTAATATTCCACACGGCTTAGGTTTAGCCCTATCCGATCCAGAAGTGACGGGATCACTGCCTGTCAGAGGACATCTGGCCAATGACCAGCACTGAGCAGATTCACTGAGTTTGTGCAGAATATCTTTTGCTTGCTCCGTAGCTGCAACAAGTTCTTCTGCTTCCGGGAATACTAGATTGCCATGAATCGATTGTAAGTATTAAATTTATTTCTTTTTTGAAAAAGATGTCGTCTAGGCTAAGCTTATTGGGAAGCTCGGCTGCGTCTCACTAACAGCATCGGCAAGATCGTTTGCTGGACTTGCAGCCCTTTTACCAGGCGATCCGGATAAGATAGTGAGAGAAATGATGCTGCGAAAAGTAAGTTGGGTGCGAAAGGGGGTGAAAAACTCGGGGCCGGTCGAACGAGACGAGGATTCGAGCAGCAAAGAGACTAAACAACGCATACACGAGCTTGAGGAAAGAATCAGAGATTACGAGACTTTTATGAAAGAAATCGCGAACGTTCATCAGACAAACCGGGGAGGGCCGGCGTATGTTGACCCTAAATGGGTACACGGCCTTAAGATCCCCAATATGCCCGGTGTTGAAAGCAATCATCACGAACTAGCGATCGTTTTCGACCCCATAGAAAAGACGTTCGCCACTTTGAATAGGGCTATCTTGTACCGTACGTAAGGCAGGCGCTAGAGGTTATCTGGTTTCACTCTGAATTTCAATTGCTAACCCATTGTTACAGCCGGCGATTACATTGAAATTCCTCTTCCACGCTACCACGCTCTTTTTGACGTGATCACCATCTTTGGCTTGGCTAGCAAACCGAGCGATAAGCTGAATAACTCCGGTGAAAACACCGATAGCTGGAAATATATAGCGAAAGCACGAAAACATGGGTATAAGAGGGGCCTGAAGAGTACACGTGAGGTGATAATCACCTTCCCGCTGGGCTTTTTGGGGATGCCTGTCATCTTGAGGCGCCTTTTCCGCAAGATCACAACGCTGCATATTCTTGCGACACGTCCTTGCGAATATATGCCAAAAATATCTGCAAAAGCACAACCAAACAAGGACCACATGCAAGCCGACGTGAGGGAGAAGGGGATGGATAGGAACCACAGAGACGAGATGTCTTTGAGAATTATCACCAAAAACATGCTGAAAGACCTGTGCACTACAGAGGCGACCAGGCAAGAAATGGAAAAAGTTAGAGGCCAGGCCAATGGTGATGCCGCGAAGCAACTGGCTAGTGAAATCATGGGAGAGCTGCTGCGTACACCACTGAAGCCCGAAGGAGAAGTTAGATACTCCGAGGCCGTTCAAGTCTTTTCCGAGCTACTCGCGAACAGCAGCGCTATACACGAAGCAACACGAGAGCTGGTGACTATAATCATGCAAGATGGTGCTGCGAAGCTAGCTAGTTTGATTGAAGAGCCACCTGGGGACACTATAACTACCGGCCATATTAACACTAATGGACAGACACCACTACACTTTGCCGCCCGGCGTGGATTGGTTAATGTTGTTGAAGATCTCGTCGAGTCCAAAGAGGGTCATGTTGTAGGGTTGGACGCCCCGGATCTTTACGGACGGACACCACTTATTCTAGCCGCGGCACACGGGCATATTAAAGTTGTGGAATGCCTGCTGGGCCGCAGCCCAACTATCGACGCACGAGATAGTCGGGGGCGCACGGCGCTGTCATGGGCAGCAGCGGCAACAGGCGAAGAGGCTCGCAACCAGGAGATAGTGCAAAAACTATTGGACAAGAAGGCCGCCGTGTACTTGCCCGACGAGTCGGGCGTGGATGCCCTATCCTGGGCGGCGAATGCAGGGAACTTGGAGATTGTTAAAATCCTCTTAGAGAGCGGAGCTCAGCTGGACGGGGCGTATCACGAGATCCCCCGTACGCCGCTATGGTGGGCGGCAGGGTCGGGCCATCTAGAGGTAGTCAGATTTCTACTCGACCACGGAGCGCAGTCGGACGTTCAGGACCAATTCGGGCGTACGCCATTATTGTGGGCAGCGGCAAATGGGCACAGTGGCGTGACCCAAATACTCTTGCAGCGCGGCGCTGATTCTGATAGCCGAGATATAGAATATGGCCGGACACCATTGAGCTGGGCTGCGGAGGGCGGCCATCTGGACGTTATTCGGACGCTGGTTCCATCCAACGGAGAGCGTTCTATAAACTTAGCCGCTAAAGGTTTAGCGGCTGGACGGACCCCTTTGTCATATGCCGCCGCAGGTGGCCATTTTGAGGCTGTGAAGTTCTTACTTGATCATGGCGCCGACGTCGATCCTAACCTGAATTCCCCTGTAGAAGAGCCACAATTGACTTCACAGCAAACGCCGACGACGACAGTAGCTTTGCCTTCGCTGTTAGTACGAACACCGCTATCGTGGGCCGCTGCGGGTGGATATGCAGACGTGGTGCGGGAGCTCCTCGGGAGGTGTGCTAAATTGGACACACGTGACGAGTTTGGACGGACGCCGTTATGGTACGCGGCACAAGGCGGCCACATAGATACTGTGCGTCTCCTTCTGGCAAACAAGGCTGACACAGGTGTAAGGGATTTCCGCGGCAAGACCCCACGGGACATCGCCAAAGAGTGTGGGCATCTAGGGGTGATCGACATGCTAGTTCGCGGGGATTAATCTATTTGAGTGCTGGTTCCGCGCAGCGACTTTATTCACACTTCCATATTTTTCAAGTTACATTTTCCAGGGGTATAAAGGGATCCGAGGCTACAATGCTATACTTTATGTAGTCACAGGTTTGGTATGCATAGAACGCATGACGGGCGAACAACACAGCAGTGGCTGGGCGTTTCCCCTTACTAGGGCGTAAAGTATAATAAATAACTTGACATTAAGGTGTGCGCAGCTGGAAGTTCTTACCCCGGGAGCCCGTTAAAGGAGGTTAGTTTTACTACATATAATAGAACGTTACTTACTAAATAACTGAAGCAAGCAGTCCTGTAGCTTGTAAAAGTGGCTATACAAGTAAGTGGCCCAAAAGAGACGGGACGAGCAAATAGGGTCTCCCACCGATGCCAAGGAGTAAGGAGGGCTAGGTATACCAATACCGACAAAACTAAAATGAATAGATTGATACTTAAAACATCCTGTCAAATCGTTACCGCCAAGCAACTGAACCACGAGGCGGAACTATTACGAGGCATGTTTAGACCAAAAAAAATACAGTTTCTGCATATGATAGATGACATCTAAGAGTGTAGTTGAGGAACATTTACCTACCACAAGCATGGGGTTCCTGGCACATCACGGTTATCTAGCGCAACACAGCAAGCCCATAATAGCAGCAAACCACCACACTGCGTGCCCAGAGAATATAGAGTCTTTGACAAGCTAAATAGTTTCAGACGGGAGCCTGGTAGATTGATAAAGATCACGTAAGCGCGCACCATAGGATCTCTACCCTAGCCAATGGTCCAGCAAGTTTATTGTTGATTAGGCACCGATCCCCACGGCGTGAGGGGTAATATTTGCACCCCAACGTAGCTGACTGGTGTTTGAAATCTAATTTGACTCTTATCGTGCTACCGCAACTAATTGACATGATCCATCCAGCCGACCCTAACTATCAGAGAAAGGGACACTATCAACATGTCAAAGAGGCCACGGTGCGCTGATTATACAGTTGGTTGGATATGCGCCCTGCCGCTCGAATTGGCCGCTGGTAAGACAATGTTAGATACGATCCATGATGGCCCCGTAACCGTTTCCGAGGACAGCAACACATATATCTTCGGGACGATAGGCGAGCACAATGTAGTTATGGCATGTCTAGCCAACTACGGGCTGGTAGATTCGGCAACCGTGGCAAGCCACATGGCCCGGAGTTTTCCTTCTCTACAGCTGCGCTTTATGGTTGGTATTGGGGGTGGAGTTTCTGGAGTACTTGGTGGGGGGCTTGATATCCGACTTGGCGACGTCGTCGTTGGAAAGAAAGTGGTACAATGGGATCTTGGGAAGACTGTTTCTGGAGGCCAGTTTAGGCGCACGATGAAATCCTGCACACCTCCACAACATCTCGACACGGCCATACAGACATTGCGGGGACACCACGAGACAACGCCGAGCAAGATTCCGTTAATCCTTGATCAATCAAGCCTTGCGGCAGATTATGCCCACCCTGGACCTGATAAGGATTTTCTCTTCTCTGGTTCCTATAATCACGAGGACGGCAGACTCTCTTGCGATCAATGTGATCATACTCGGCTGATACTGCGACAGCCCAGACCAACTCGGGACCCTGTTTTACACTATGGCGGGATAGCATCTGCCAACCAGGTCATGAAGGATGCCAAGACAAGGGACAGGCTAGCCTCGGAGCTTGAAGTCGTGTGCTTTGAGATGGACGCCGCAGGATTGATGAATCACTTCCCATGTCTCGTTGTTCGCGGCATCTCCGACTATTCAGACCCACACAAGATGAAGGAGTGGCAGCGATATGCAGCTGCTACCGCATCCGCTTACGTAAAAGAACTCGTCTGTATGATACCCCCGCGGCTGGATGGGGCGCAACTTGGTTCAACATTCGGTGAGAATGCATCCTCAAATCGCCCTTTGATAGATGGGGCGGAGTATATTGTTACCTATTCCTTCGGAGGTGATTGACACCTTTATAGAGAACTTCATCAACGGGGACAAACGATGCCTCGCCGACTTGCGAGTAACAGATCCTCGTGATGACAAAGCTCGAATCCAACAGACAAAAGGGGGTTTGCTACGTGACGCGTACGTATGGATTCTAAGCAATCGTCACTTCCAACAATGGCGAAGTCACACCAATTGGCACGCTTCCCGGTCCATATGGAGAGATGACAGTCAGATACGCTTGCTCTGGATCAAGGGAGACCCGGGAAAAGGCAAGACTATGCTTGTATGCGGCATCATCGACGAGTTGAGCAAGTCAGAGAGTGTCCTCTCTTTCTTCTTTTGCCAAGCAGCCGATGCACGACTCAACCATGCGACCAGTGTGCTACGTGGCCTGATTTACCAACTCGTTACCCAGCTGCCGAGACTTATGAAATATATTATGCCGAGATACCGTATCGACGGGAGCGCACTCTTTTGTGGCGCTAATTCTTGGGAGGCGCTATCAAATATTCTTGCTAGCATGATAGGGGACCGTGGCCGACCTGAGCTAGTGCTAGTAATTGACGCACTCGATGAATGCGTTATCGGACTTCATAAACTTCTCGAATTCATCGCTGTATCCTCACGGATACCACGAACTAAATGGATTGTGACGAGCCGCAACTCACCAAACGTCGAGGAATCATTCGCCTTGGCAACCAATCAGATTCGTTTATGCCTCGAGCTCAACAAGAATGCAATTGCACAAGCGGTTCGGTATTACATTCGACATCAGGTCGAGGAGCTTTCCGTAGTGAAAAAGTACGATCATGATCTAAAACATATTGTCGAGACATATATGGCGACTAATGCGCAAGATACATTTCTCTGGGTTGCACTGGTTTGCGCAAACTTGAAAAGGTATGGTGGTGTGACGCGCAATAGCACAATTCAGAGGTTGAACTCGTTTCCTCCTGATTTGGGGGCTCTTTATGAGAGAATGCTCCTGCAGATCGATGACGACTCGGACGATGGACCTCTTTGTAGGCGCATCCTTGCCACAGCTTCGATAACGGAAAGGCCCTTGTCTGTAGAAGAGGCTCACGCGCTGGTTGAATCCCTGGATAACATACACGACGGCCCCGACGATATCGAGAAAGTCATTCCATATTGTGGTTCATTTCTTACAAGCCGGATGGGATTCATATATTTCGTTCACCAGTCCGCGAAGGACTTTCTCCTGAAAGATTTCCCAGCGACATTGTTTCCTGAAGGACTCGCGAAAGAGCACTACACTCTATCTTTACGCTCTATCCAGCTTATGATGTCCACGCTTCGTCGGAATATATATGGACTCGCTGGCGACGACCCTGAAAGCAAGCAAGTGGCGCCACCACAGCCTGACCCCCTAGCCGCCATACGGTACTCAATTGTGTATTGTATCAATCATTTCAACGCTAGTGTTCAAACGGAGACGTGTGATCAACTTGAAAATACTATAATAAGCTTTATAGAAAGCAAGTTTCTATATTGGGTCGAAGCCCTATCCCTATTCGAAAGTGTCCCAGCGACGATCCGTAGTCTTTTGGAGCTATCAAGACACATTCAAGTATGTTTACATCCCACTACTCGATGAACAAAGAGGTTGAAGAACCTTCGCTTACTAAAATAAAGTCAACCTCGCGAGCGGGAGTGTTAATTAATGATGCAATCCGGTTTTTGCGATACCACAAAGTTGGCATCGAGGCCAACCCTCTGCAGGTTTACTCGTCAGCGTTGATTTTCAGCCCTAAGAATAGTGAAATACGGCGGCTCTTCGAAAACGAATCCCCGGTATGGATAAAACAGAAGCCAAACGTGGCGACGGATTGGCCTGAATACGTACAAACGCTCGACGGCGATGGTAGCCACATTATCTCAATGACTTTTGCCTCGGATGGCAGATGGCTGGCTTCGGTATCAAAGAAGGGCAAGGTCAGTATCCATGAGTCGATCACAGGAGAATGTCTGTCGTCATTCAATAGCAATAGCCAATTGACGTTAGCCGCCATTACTCCCGACGGAGGAATACTTGTTCTCGTCTCCGAGGATAGCTCCATTCAAATTTGGGACGTAGGAGAGCGAAGATGTGTCAATGTCTTCGAAGCTGGTCGCGAAGAAGACACAGGTCCATGGCAGCCATACGTATCTTCTATTGCCATTGCGCCGAGTGGTCAGCACTTGGCGGGGGTGTTCGGCCTACATCCACGTTCCTCTATCCTAATATACGAACTATCGACGGGTGTACACATGCATTCCTTGAGGGGGCATACGGATTCAATTCATTGCATTACGTACACACCCGACAGTCGGATCTTATCAGGATCTTCAGATCACTCGTGTAAGGTCTGGGACACAAGTAACGGCGTTTGTCTTCGGACGCTCGCCGGCCACGGCCGCTCTGTACGTGCTGTTAGCTCAGGACCGGATGGCCGGCGATTTTCGTCTCTATCGCTTGATGAAGCTGTTAAAATCTGGGATATAGAACAAGGCACTTGTATGTGGACGTTTGAGTGTCATTCATATGATGCGACGCCGATGGCATTCCCAACAGACGGGCGTCGGTTAGCTGTGGGAACCGGGTGGATCTCAATCTGGGATACGAAAACCGGCGCGCACTTTCAGTCACGCTTAATAGGGGCACAACCTTTTAAGATCGCCTTTGCCTTAGACGGCCGCCAACTCGCCGCAGGATTTAGGGACGGAAATATTCACATTTGGAATCCGTCGACATGGGAAGAACTCGAGGTTCAAGATGAATATGCTAACAATGCGAATAATTCTATAGCCTTTGCGCCAGGAGGCAGGTGGTGGGCATCGATTCGCAAACACTCCACTCCGATCCCGATCTGGGACACGGCAACAAACATGCCTTTGCGCCAAACGGCTAGTGGCCAGCATCGTTCTCCGGCCATAGGCCGTTTTCCCGGCATGCAGTACTTATTATTGGTGTATGGTGTGTGGCAGCAGGCAAAGTTCAAAAAGTCTGAATTTCCATGGTGAAACTGGAATCCAATTACCATGGTCTCCGGACAGCCAACGGATAGCTTTCGAGCTGTGGGTGGCCAGGTCAGTTGGGTGGCTAGGTAAGGTGGGTGGCTAGGTCGGGTAGCTAGGCCATAGAAGTGGGCCGCAGTATAATTAGGTGTGATCCAGGTGGCAAGCCACACCTCGGTTTTTGGAAGATCACTCCTCAGTATCGGTGCATCACGTTAAACCTAACATAGAAATAGCTCCTTGATCCCCCCTACATGCTCCAAATTTGGTTAGATTTGTATAGGAACTGTAGCAGCAAGCGGGCGCCTTACAGCAGAACCCATGCAAAACAAGAAAATCGACTCAAATATACGGTCGTAAGAAGGTGCTAATAGAGTACATAGATAACTGTTTTTGTTTTTTAGCGGTGTTAGGCCCCTAAGCTCACTAAAAACCAGCTACTCTACCTGCCTAAGCCACAGCCATCCGCTATAGCCACCCGCGCTACAACTGCTGCCACAACTGAACACTGCTACTAGGTCTGCTACTCCGACTCTAATGCAACTTTCAAATATATTCATTTTAGTAAAAATTCCTACTGATATTATGTATTAACAAGTAACCAACGGTTAAACCTATCCTAGTAGTAGGTTAACTTGACTTGACTGTTGTTTTCCGGAATCTCAGCCGTCGTATAAAGTATGCTCCACTCCCCATACAAGCCTAACCAAACTTAGAGCATCTAAAATAATTAGGTTGAGGTTAACCCAAATAGGCTTAACTTGATGCACCGATACTATGTAAGACGTAATCTCGAGGTGGGCAAGCCAAGTATCACATTATCCATTGATTTTATTGACTTACGCCCTAGTCGCAAAGTACTGGTGCCAAGGGGTCGGTCTTTAAAGTAAAGGGATACCTACAGCATACAGGGGGAGCTCCTAGTTTAGTGCACTGTGCTCTACTGTATCCTACGGTAGGCTTTCTCAACCAAACAATCTCGTACGGAATCAACAGCGAGCCGCACCTCAAAGGTAGAAGGAAGGCTCGGGTATCTACTTATGGTAAGCTTTCTGATTTGAATCTTAAGAGATGTATACAGACATAAAGCACGCTGTAAGATTATACTTGTCTTCATTGCTCTACCTAATAGTATTAAGCGTGCTTATGATCTTAGTTACTTGAAATCTAGCGCGTAATTTTGCTGAAGACGGATCTTAAAACAAATAGAGTATGCTGTAAAGCAGTCCTGTTTGCTCGTGGGGTAATACTATAACTACCTAGGGCGAGTCCCACCCTCTTCCCCCCAACCGGTTCAGAGCCCGCCAAAGGCAGAACAGAATTACTACCCAACATTCTGATCTTTTCTCCCCCATCTATCCCCTCGTTTTATCCCCCCTCTCTTCTCTTTCTGGTACTTGTACACTATTTTTGAATCCTGTATTATTCCTTCAAGAGTGGTTTACTCACCCGCTATTTCGTTTTCTAAGGTCCCAGCTCTCGATCCCAGGCAAATGGGATTACCTGAGTAGCCTGAAACATGACTGGCAGTCCGCGCACTAGCTGAGAGTCGTCGACATGGGATAGGTAAGCCTCTAGCGCTAAAACAAAACTTTGGACATTATTGTTGTAACGATCAATCGTCACGGCTTGATTGATAATATGGTTGACTAATGAGCTTCTGCCCCAGCCTCGATGAATGGCAATCACGACACCGCCCTCATCCACGATGGGACCACCGGACGCACCTATAGCGAGCAATATGGTCAACGAAAAGGATACGCCGCGGCAACTAGGCGCAAGGATATTGTCTACACATACCTTTCACCGTGTCCCCGTTATGGTGCACCAGTCGTTCGTCACTGTTGTATGCGGCGCTACCTTGACTCTGGGCAAGCTGAGGAAGCAAAGTATTTCCTAATCCTGGGAGATCAGAGGCGAACCCGTAAATGGTAGTTGCGATAGGAACCCCGTCAACTGCTGTCTGCCGATACTTCATCGGTTTGATTTTGTCGGAGAACCGATCGACGATGCGAAGTAATGCGAAATCATTTGCCTTCGAATGCGACTTGGCCCAACAAGAATGAATACTAGCAGCTTCGACGTGGTAGTGGTCGGTACCATAGGGGTCTACGCGTCCGTCTCGGTATATCGTGATGGATTTCGACGGCCCGTAGCGCTTGTCCCATATACCATGGGCGACCGTGGCGACATGCTTCTCGTCGATTACGATCCCGGTACTGAGAGTATACTCGGCCCCCGAATCTCCGAAGCTCGCTTTTATCATCACGATACCTGGGAAGTGTCAACAACACCAATACGAAATCATAAGATAAACGACGTACCGCTATACAGCCCGCCGTCCTGAACTTTGGCCTCTGGGCTAACGCTTCTAAGGTTCTCACCGAGAAGGGCTTCGTGATCGTCTGCGAGTGAACTTAGGGACGGAGCGAAAACGACTGCTTGGAACTTGTGTTCGTCAACCGGCATATATACCAATTGCGGCACCTTACGATTATGGCTACCATTAGCATAATCGTCTTCCGTGCGATCCACGAGTCCATCAAATCCTTTGCTGGCCAGGACATGCATAGTGCTATGACTCGGCATCTGGTAGTTCGAAACAAAAGTGGTACTAACAGCGCTACTAGCAAGTATGCCTGGGGCAGTCCAAACGTTCATATGAAGTAAAAAAGCCTCGAGCTTGTCCCGCCCACTGAATTCAATTCTAAACCCGGGGCCATTCACGTGAACCGCAAGGTCTACCACACTATCGGCTGCGTGGGACGATATAACCCGAAGGGCATTGTCGAAGTTCGGCGTGTCGAGGTAGCCAAGGTGCTTGAGCAACTCTAAGCCCATCTCGTGGCGACGTTGCGAGTTATTAATCGACTGGCGGTCGGTCTGCATCGTGGATCTTTATCTATGAATCGTTTCCGATGGCGTCGATTTTCTAAAGACACGGGCTAGGGAAGGCACGAAAATATCGTTGCTGCCCCGGACATCGATTCTTATATGTTAGACCTAGTATCTACCGCCTCCCAGCATCGAAGGGGCCGACAGACGGTGAGCTGTGTACTATGAGCGAGCAAAGCGATGCGCAAGCGACTTGATTCTCACCAAATTCAATGGTTCATATGGCGACGGTCATTCAGGGCATACTTAGGTACCTACACCAGGCCCACTAATTCCCCAGACAGGTAGCATTGTCTATGGGCTTAGCAGCGTTGTCAGGCAGCGCAGGACGTTCCAGGAGTCACCCGAGCTTTACTACTTTAAAGCATTTTGGTTATTAAATAGCTAGCACGACTATAGTATCAATTTACCAACACATGTAACAGGAAATAACGCACTCATCTCAATTCAAATCTGCTTCCTAACATTTTTCCGATTTTATTTAATTGTTTTGCTAGTCTTTAAAATGTTGGAGCAGTTACTTATTGAGGGGCAGTCTAAACTTCCTGGTTCGGGAAAGTGGGGGGGTGTTGGAGCTTGGGTTGACGGAGAGCGGATAATTTACTATGTACATGTAACTACAAGTATGCTGCTAAAAACCTCCGGTATCTCCATGTTTAAACTGCTTCCACGTATATATTTTTTGCTTGTTAAACCAAAATAGCCTTTACATGATAGTCCATGGAGCTTCTGAAAACCTTATGCGGAGATACTCTCAAGTAGAGCTGGCGTTTGGCGTGTGTGGCTTTCCTAAATGACCAGGAGTAAAGATAACTAGGAGTGACAATATCTAATAGGTAGATGATTAAACTTGTTTATTCTACAACACAAGTTCGGTTGTTGTTGTATTGAATTATACCAGAAAATTGTTTGTTCACTTAATTTATTGATTCCATCTAACTCGTAAGTGCGTTGTACGAGCGGCATACAAAATATAAGCCTCGAGCAGCGCCTTGCGTGTAACAAAAACACCTCGAGTCCGTCTTGGGCTGAGCTGAGCTGACGCTAGCTTAGCCTTGCGATAATAGTTCTTTCCCCCAACGCCATGGACCGGATACCTTCCGTCCGTTTGTCGGACCGTCCGTCATCCATTTTTGTTTCGTGTGAATCCGATCGACCCCAATCAACAAACCCATATCCTTGTTCCCCCCCACCCTAGACTTGGGTGAGCTCATGAGCAACCGAGGAGTGATCTATGCTGTCTCCTCCCAGGCTCGCCGGATGACCCTCGAGAACATATCGACATTGACATCCTCGCGGACCTCTGACTTCTTGGCCTCGTTCTCGGGGTTCTTGGGAATCTTCACGGAGGCACCATCGACTGCCCAACCGGCAGTCTCGGTGATGAACTTGTGGGCGGCATCGCCGTCCATGCCGAGCCACTGCTCGAGGATGGGCAGGTCGATCTCGCGGTAGGCGTGAGAAACTAGCGTGGCGATGCGCATGCGCACGAGCTCCTCAAAGCCGTCAATGTCGGTCGTCAGGTCCGCGTATAGGTCGTCCGAGTCTAGCGTCGCCCAGAACCGCGCGTACTGCGAGCCCTGTAGCTGGTCGTTGAGCAGCCGCAGCTTCGCCACCGCCTCGGGCAGCTCCTCGTTGCGCGTGTTCGCCGGCGCTAGCACCGATGGCGGGATCAGGTGCAGCGCAAGCGAGAATTGTGGTGAGGGAAAGCACGTTAGAGCCTTCACCAGTATGTTGGTTATCACTTCATCTTTGACGCGGTCTGGGTTAAGCTGGTATCTGATGGAGCTGTGTCAGTATGATAGTCTAACACTGGAGATGGCAAGAACAGCAGAGTGTAAAGACCAAGGCATAGGTATAGCCAGTCGAGTTGGTTGGGTCAGATAGAGCTAATATCCAAGACATCAAAACGGCAGGGTTGATTAGACCCAAGAACCGCTCAGGTAATAGGAAACGTTTTTACACATGATCATCATTCCAACGACTTTCTCAAGTAGTGTGAAGCATACTTCGCACTTTGCATTTCGCAAGGAAATGAGGTGTTTGTTTCCTTTAAGACAAAGAAATCCACCATGATCCAAGTCCACGAAGACATGAAAATAGAAATAAAGACGACGAAGACGAAGATCAGAGAGACAGCAACTCACAGCTTCAGCAGCGTCCGGTTCGCGTTGGAGTCGGTGTATCTGTTCTCGCACTGGTGGCGCACGTATTCCTCGAGGTTGCCGACGGCCTCAGGGTTGTACCGCTCGAGGCCGTTGATGATGCCGTTAATCTCATCGGGGCGCTCTTGGGGGTCTTCGGAATCCATCTTTGACGGCGGTCGGTTGTGATCGCGAGGGGGCCGTGGACGATGGATCGGAAAGGGGAGTAAAATTCGTGAGTGCGGTGGTGGGGCAATTTGGCTGGTGTTGGTGGGTGGTGTGTGCAGGATTTCGAATTGGCGTTGCCTTGTGCGCGCTAAGCCGTGAGGGTACTAGCATATTCATATATCCACTACATATACTCGCTTTTCCATATTACTTTCTATATCGGATATATGCATTGTCGTGGGGTCCCTACGCCTGAATTAGGTAAGACGTTCCAGCAAGGTTCTGTTATTGTCTCGTCACTCTTTTCGAATCTACTGTATGCACGTCTCGTGCTCCAAACCTGAGATGTTTTCGTTGACCGCCAGTCAGTGCAAGTGCAGTGATGTGTGTACGTAGTTTTTAATCTTCAGTATGTCAATATTTTGGTATCTCTAACCTCTCGTGTAATCTCTACATATCTATCCCAAGCTCTTAACCGACAGCTGTTTACTAGGTGTTGTGCGTAGTCTATCTATGCCTTTACTAAGAGAGACTGGCCAGTCATGTCCTCTGGCACGGGTAGACCCATGGCGGTAAGGACTGTGGGCGCCACATCACCGAGCACGCCTTCGTCCGTCTGCTTCAACGACCAACCAGCGGGGGCGTTGTCCATGATAAATGGGACCTTATTGGTGGTGTGTGATGTCTTGGGCTTGCCGTCGGCGAACTTCATCTCCTCAGCATTGCCATGGTCGGCAGTGATGAACAGGATGTAACCCTCCTTCTTGCAGGCTTCACGGATCACCCCAATGGCCTTGTCGGTAGCCTCACAGCCGACGATAGCAGCTTCGTACACACCAGTGTGGCCAACCATGTCAGGCGGGGCAAAGTTGTTCATGACGAAGGGGAATTCCTGCTCGGCAAGTCGCTTAGCAACCTGCTTGGCAACGCCAGCGGCAGACATCTCGGGAGCCTTATCATAGGTAGGGACGCTCCTGTTGGAAGGCACTAGATCTTGGGTTTCGTCTCGTGTTTCCAGAGCAAATACCTTCTCGACACCTCCGTTGAAGAAGAAAGTGACGTGGGCATACTTCTCCGTCTCGGCGATGTGGACCTGCTTGACCTCTTGCTTGCCAAGCCATTCAGCAAGCACATTACCCATACGTTGGGGCTCGAATGCGATTTCGAAGGGATAGTCACCCTTGTATTGTGTCATGGTGACTAGGTGGATCTTAGGGTAGGGGAAGTCGGGGCGGGGAGAGCGGTCAACATCTCCTAGCAACTGGGTGATCTGTCGGACACGGTCGGACCTATAGTTGAAGAAGAAGACCTCATCGCCGTCCTTTATGCGAGCTTCCTCGCCACCGACGATGATAGGCTTCAGGAACTCGTCGTTCTCGCCCTTTTCATAACGCTCCTTGACAGTCTTGACGGGGTCCGAACTCTCTTCACCCTCGCCTAGGACCATGCCCTTTAAAGCAGTCTCAACTCGCTCCCATCTCTTATCTCGGTCCATGGCATAGTATCGGCCGACAACAGTTGCGATCTGTCCGACTCCAATTTCTTGGAGCTTCTGGATCAACTCCTCCATATAACCGGCACCGGACTTGGGATCGGTATCACGGCCGTCGCCAAAGAAGTGGATGAATACTTTAGGGACACCAGCAGCCTTAGCGGCTTCGAGGAGAGCGTATAGGTGGGTTTGTTTCGCGTGCTAATGTTCGTTAGTAGTGTCCTCTTAGGCATAGAGAGGAAGGGGTTACTCACGACACCGCCATGAGAGACAAGTCCGCACAAGTGTAGGCGGCCATTGCCGTTCTTGGCGCTCTGTAGAACTTTGCTAATCACTTGGTTCTTGCTGAGCTCACCCTTCTTGATGGTCTGGTCAATACGGACGACGTCTTGCCAAACAACGCGACCGGCGCCAATATTCAAGTGGCCGACTTCTGAGTTTCCCATTAGTCCTTCGGGCAGACCAACAGCAAGCGACGAGGCCTCGAGCGGGACAAATCCCGTAGCGCTCTTGGACAGCTCGTCCATTACGGGGGTGTTGGCGTTGGTGATGGCATCGCCGTGGCTGTCAGCGGTGGGGATTCCCCAACCGTCAATGACAATGAGGCAAGCTTTCTGGGATGGGACAGGCATGGAAACTTTATTTTCACTAGGAATGCTCGATAATTGGTAAAAGGAAGGAAACGAAAGGTGAACGGCTCGGGGAGTGCGCTATTTTATTTTAGGATTAGGGAAGTTGAGCGAGCGAACGAGCAAAATACTGTCCGGCGTTGCTGAGGTTTCGAGCTCCATGCACGTGGGATGGTGGGGGATTCCATGAATTTTCTGATGGAGATAGCGGTACCACAGTACATCTCACGGTCGTACTGACTTCGAAGATGTAGCCACTATTTTGGCGTATTTACGAAGGTCTATTACTCAGATATAGGAGTCGAGTATTCTACATGTGTTACCAAGCAACAATCTCATGAATAGTTCTACGTATCTCCTGATTCGTGATTCTTTTGATAGTTGAGGGACGTGACTATTACATTCAATTAAGGTACTGCTGACCAGGCTGCTATCGTACGGTGCTCTGTCTACCCCTCCATGTCCGATTCGCGCAACTCCGATTGACTAGCTTGACGTCAATACAGCGGGGCTCGACAAGGGTCTCAGTCGCGACTCCATTTCGAGCTTTCGCGTATCTACCGTAGTAGAAATTACACGTTTAGGGATAGCCGGCAGTCAAAGGATTTATACTTTAAGTTTTTTCTCTTTGAGCAATTCCGTAAGGAACTCCGGATCCCGCCATTATACCATATGGTGCATCTAGCATTTTGATCTTTTACATAACCTCCCTCCTGCCTTTCCCAACACATCGAAATACCGCCAACGGCTAGATTCGGCAATTTCGCT
This sequence comes from Nemania abortiva, assembly GCA_022578505.1. Lineage (NCBI taxonomy): Eukaryota > Fungi > Ascomycota > Sordariomycetes > Xylariales > Xylariaceae > Nemania > Nemania abortiva. Next base: position 107,895 of record MU392644.1, read on the forward strand.
AGGGCGCTTCCATAGGCGCTTCATTTATCACGAACGACCTTTCGCTGTTACTCCCTGTTCTCCATTCACAAGCGCCTGCGAAACTCGACCCGACCCAACCAACACCAATTCAAGCACAACAGCGACCATTCATACACCAGCCAACCAGCCAATTATCAAAATGTCGGCATCACCCACCAAGCCCCTCCCCCTCCCCGAAACCCTAAACCCCGACGCCCTGGACGTGCTCTCCGAGCTCGCGCACCTGCTAACCCGCTTACGCGCGCTGCCGACTACGGCACCCTCAACAACGACCGCGACGCCCTCGCAGTCGCACTCCCAACTGCCCCAGCACATCGCCGCCTCTACCACCACGCCAACCCCAACATCGCTCCTTCTGGCCCGCAAGACCGGCGAGCTGACACTCAAAGAGATCCCCGTCGCGACGGATGCGCTGAAGCACAGGTTCCAGCGCGCGCGGACGCTCGTGCGGACTACGCTGCCGGATCTCGACCGTGGGCTGAAGGACCAGGAGGATGAGATCAGGGCTCTAGAGGCGAGGATTGCGAGGCAGAAGGATACGCTGGCGAAATTGCGCGAGGTTGGGGCCAGGTTGGTTGTTGGGGATGAGGGGGATGGGGAGAGGATGGTGGAGTGAACACTATGACTGCATGGGAATGAGTAGGAGGCTTGGTGAATGAGATGGGGGGTTGGTTGATGTCCATCTACTTCGGGGACTGATCAGAGGAGCATATCATGGCGTTTTGGCGTTCACGACGATACCACATGGCAAATAAAGAACATTTTCAGGGACTGCAGAGCTAGTTAATAATGCCAATATTACAATGCAATTATGATATACTGCCAGCATGTGCTATGTACCGCAACTGGCCCTTCCGACGTCCCGTGTATCCCCAACGCCTCGATGAGTATCTACCTACCTAAGGGTGTCGTTCTCGTTTCTCAGTTCATATGCCCTGTTGCGGTGGTATTTCTAGCTCTGATGTGCCACTCCCTCCTGCCGACGCAAAAGCCGGACCAGCCTTGGTCAAGATCTTGAGACTGCGGAGGATATCGTCGGTGCTCATTCCCACTTTGCCGCATACCGTGTTCTGCCACACGTCATCCGCGATCCGGGATTCCTCCGCTAGTATGCTCCAGTTCGGCGAGGCGGTGTCTTTGAGCCATTTGAAGTCGTCCACTTGATCCCACTGGTTCGCCTCGCGCGGCGTTGACTCATTTGTCTGTTCGAAATATTAATATCAGTTCACTAGGAAATCTATGCTACTCGTATCGGTGTGGTCTTACGTAATATGTGGGGAGAGGCGCGAATGCCACCTGCGAACAATCCTCAATTATGGGATGGCTTGCGCAGTGCAGATACACGTGCACGTTATTGCAATCGTGCATGCGCACCTGTCGCGCCGCCACGACGATAACACTATCCTCTACGCCCGTGATGTGCGCCGGTCCATCCACATGGCCCGCGACAATAAGGCTACGCCTGATATTCTTAAGCGCGAGTCCGGCGAACGGGGCGCCCGTGCTCGTCGGGATCGTCATGTCAACAATGCAACGCGTCAGATCCGTCAGGCTGCCCGAGGACGTAGCTCTCGAAGCCGTTGAGGGCAGTATGATGTGCAGGCCCGTATGCTCGGAGATGGCGATGTTCTTGGCCGTCGAAAAACTGGGCTTGCGGACGCCGCTGCTACTCGCATTGTCGGAGCGCGCGAGCTCCTCGTTGTAGTTCTTGGAGGAGCCGGAGAACGAGGGCAGAGACCCGACGGAATCGCGCTTCTCGGCCTCGATGGCAGCCTGGCTTGAGTCTTCGGCATCTTGACTGCCGTCGCCGCCCACGGGTTTGTATAGTCGGGGGTCGGGAGTGACCTGTGGCTGTGATGCTACCGTCCCTGTATTCCGCGGCTTGAATTGGAAGCGCGATTTCGGTGCGAATTTTCCAGTTGTCGTGTTGAGCTTCTCTGTCAGGGCTTTAATAGCCTATGTATACAGCCGTGTAAGTGAACAACGAACGAGGAGAGTTCAGCTAGCAGTATGTTGTACCCACCTGCGAATAAGTTCGCTGATCATAGCTGGGGACGAAATCCGTCGCATCCATGACCTCGTTAGAGAGCCGGGATATGCCTGCTAATACTTTGTCTATGCCGTTCTGGCGCTCGCCCCCGACGGCCGACATGGTGCCCAGACTTTCGATTTCATCTTGTATAACTAGGAGATTGGATGATTAGCATTGTTATAGAGTTTCTTCGGGCGCAAGCTACGAATACGAGATATAAGTAAACTTACGGGTGATTTCCGCTTGGAAATGGCGAAAGAACTTCTCCTTGGGATCTGCCATCTGCGGACCGGTCAATCCTCCGGGCGAAGTGGTTGGGCTGGGGTCGAAGGGGATAAATGTTGGGATAGACATGGTGGAAATAGTATTAGGTATTGGGCTACGTGCAAATTAATTCGCCGCATAGGACCTTTAGGTACTACTTATATGTAATAGTCTACGGGGTAGTCTTGAGGCGAAAGTGCACGTATGTGAGGGTAATAGGTAGCGAGGGTGATGTTCATACTCGAATCCCAGCAACGCCAATGAGGAGACAACCCGGACCTACTTATTATATATCTTGGGTGTCAGACAGCCCAGGCAGGTACGAGTAAACAGTCGACGATGGACAGCAGGCTGCTAGACCGGTTCCTGGGGTCAATGACCGGTATCTATTACGGTCGTATTCTCCTGCAAGATGTCGTCGTTTCGTCTGGTAGCGTGCGCGGCGACGATCGTCCCCATCACTGAGATGGAGCTTGGGTGCTGGATCAAGTTGTATCAAGGGTTCAGTGGAGTTGGTGGAGGGGCGAATGGCCTATCGACTGGTTTAAGGTTTCGATAACAGTGGATTGGCGGGGGGGTTATGTAGCCAATCAGCAGCTGTCGCAAGCTGCTTTCAGAACCTCGGAATGCAGCCGGCGCTGACCTTTCGCTGATCCGGGGTTGTGACGTAATACTTCATAGCTCTATGTCTAGTAAGTACCTACTATGTATCTACACTACTGACGTCTTTGTACGACTTCTCATGGAAAAAAAACGACGAATTTAATGATAATTAACCCATCGTTTCCTCATTGTCTACGTGAACTAAGACTACAGTAACCACTTCAGTTTCCCGAAGTTGCCATATGTGCCTAGTGTCTACTCGCCATTCAACCACCGGTCGTCCTTCAACTCTTCGGCCGTTGCCCGCTTCTCTGGCACCCAGCAGAGCATTCTTCTCATAAACTTGAAAAACTGATCAGCCTCCTCGCTCGGGACGCATTCGGGAATCTCGTTCTCCCAGACACGGTCTCGAGAAACCAAGTCATCCCCCACAAATTTACCTATTTGTTGCTCAGTCAAATGCAAGCTTGGAATTGAGACGGGGGTTATAACATACCGTCATCGGTAAAGAACGGGCCCCCGAGATACTCGGTAATATTTTTACAGAGCCGACCACTTGGGTTCTCTACCTTTTCGTCCAATTCCCACTCCCTCATTTCTTTCTCTCTCGCGATGAGTTCAGGCGGTATGGGTCCGAGCAATGCAACCATATCTGCGACATGCTGTACGGCCGAATACGAATTCGTGTCATCCTGTTTAAATAGTTGTGAATTCGTTAAGAGCTCCCATGCCTATAGCCGTTTAGTGTTTGTCAAGCGGCTACGCACTCGAAGACTTCCATGCTACTCACTATGATGCCGAAGTTCCATATGTCAGTACTGTATGACCATCCAATGCCAAAGAAAACTTCTGGGGCCCGGGTGCCTTCGGATTGTATAGGAAATAGGCGGCGGGCCCTGGCACTCTCTTCGGACTCGTTGGACATCTTTTCCGGCTGTGGATTAGCCGGCTCGAACATCTTCGGATACATGCTGACTTGAGCTCCTTTACCGAGGAAGCCACTAGGGTCATGATGGTATCGGTGTACTGCTCTGCAATCTATGCATTTTGGGGCTAGAAGATTGACTTTTTGCTGTTGCGGCAAATTCTCAATAACGAACAAATGTTCCATTTCAAGCATGATATCTTCTAGTTTTAGATCTATTTAGAAGAATAGGGGTCAAATTCTGGACGATATAGAATAATTGGTCAATAGGATCAGAACGAATTACCTGTGTGTATGTAGCGAAGCGAGTGTAGGAAGTCCAAGGCTTGGAGAAGCGTCCTCAAGTATACCTTTATTAAAGGTAAGGCCTGAGGGCCCGGAGGTTCCCCTCCAGTGATTTCTCTCCTCAATAACCAAACCGGGTTTTTCATAATGTCAAAAACTAAAGCGACGTGATCTGAGTCCCGGTCCGACTCGAAAGTAAAGCTCTCTAGTGCCGTAGCGATAATACCGCGTCCTCGAGAAACAGGCCCCTGGTAGGCCTTTCGAGTATACTTGCTCCCCTCATGGTATTCATCGTCTTCCCTGTTATTCGCACAGACTTGTATAGCGACGTACCTTTCCGGCTCGTCATCATGCTTCCTAAAACCGTGTGAGCTACAGACGTATGCCCGAGTACATATATATTAATATTTTAGAGAGGAGCAACCAAAGGGCTCTGCGACTGCGATGAAGAAAGTGAATGAAGAAATATAATTACAAGCTTATATCTCGCGCTAGCCAGATAGTGTATGATGGTCTTTCGCCAATCCTTGCCTTTACTTCGTATCGCTCATCTAGGATATCGCCCACATTTACGGGATAGATGGGGTCCGACTCATCGAGTCTAGTATCGAACGGATGCAACTCGTTCGTTGGATTCAATCGCGTTGGAGGCGGTCTGGGTTCTGGCTTACGAGGTACGTTCAGTGACCACATGTCAGCGGTATAAATATGAGATTAGGCCCGCTACGGTACGACAGAAGCGGGAGAAAGCAGATATGATGGAAGTCGTAAAATGGCATGAGCTCTAGTCATGGTCAAGTTCACGAGCGGGGCTTTGAACTACGACTTTAGCCAGTCAAATGGCACGAAGTTTGTTATTGTGCTATGTTTGCCCATTTGTCATACGCCCTCGGTGATATAAGGGATGAGACACAGTGCAGAGCAGGGTCCTCTCACGGCTGTAGCCTATTACTAGGCAGTATCACATCAACAAACACACGCCTAAAATTGTGACACCTGTGGTGAAAACAGCGTCAAGGGACTCTTGTACAAGAATTGTAAGAGACTGGCATCAGCTGTACGGCGCTTGCACCATGTACGTAACGGTCTTTCAAATTCTCCTTGTTTCGATGCTCTAACCTACAATTATCAGAATTTCTTTTCAGTTTAGTCTGGAAGTCGATGTTAGTAATGAAGTTATTGCAGACAATTCTTTACACATGAACCATTGACCAATTTAGTTCGATGATTTACTCCCTGTCGGACGAACGCCACGAAATCATCATGTACAAGATCCTAGGATACCATAAGCATGACTTGACTACGAGACGCTGCCCTGAGCCTGTTGCATGCCCTCCCATAGCTAAATCCTAAGTACTATGGCGTTCCTACTACAAGCCTTGGTATTCAAGAGGGTATCCTTCCTCCACCGATATACAACCATAGCCGACTGGGAAATACCAGAATCTCACATGAGTAGATGTAAGCGGTCAAGGTTCCTGACCTTAACAAGATTCCACTCTAAGTAGTGTCGTGGGATAGTGTTACAGCTCCCCGTTCCGTGAAAAGAAAGAGGATGCCTCAGGCATCCGAAAGCAAGGATATACGGATAACCTGTGTCACCCTACCGGCGTGTGTTTTAACTCAATTTGCGTACTGGGGTATGATAAGAAATTAAACTGAGAGTAATTGATTGAAAATAATTTCAATTACATGTCAGTATCCATTTTTCATTATCAGTCTTGGAATAGCAACAGTGGCCGGGCCTTGTTAGAAAAAAATGCACCGCCTGAAGAGGATCGAGGGATTGGGTGGCGAAAGGCGCGGACGGGAAGAGAAGCCGGAATAGATACCATTTCGGGAACTTCCGCCGCTCCAAATAGATGAGCAAGGATCGCAAGACTACACTGCTGCACAACCTCGACCTCTCGTCTGAGTATGCACATCTCAGTGATTCAAGTTACGACGTATTGTAATGGCATCTCAAACATCCCAAGTATCCTTGTACGGGGATATACCACATGTGTCATCGCAGTCGGAGATTCGTCTCCTACAAGTTCTGCCGTCCGGAGATGATCGCACACCAATGAAATTTCGTCTATTCAAGACTGCTCTGCAGAATGCACCGCCCTTCACGGCGCTATCATATGTTTGGGGCGATCCGGAGAAGACCGAAGCCGTCATTGTCAACGCCATCAAAGTTCCAATCACGATAAATCTTTACAGTGCTCTCAGTCATATACAATATCTCTTTCAAACGAGCGACATGGAGCCCATTCGGGGTAACTTACTTTGGGTTGATGCGTTGTGTATCAATCAAGAAGACTTGGACGAGAAGGGTCATCAGGTCGCGCTCATGGGTGACATCTTTCAATCGGCAGCAAATGTTGTTGCCTGGTTAGGAGAAGGGGACAGTTACACTGAACTTGCAATTCGAACCATTGAAGAAATTGGGGCTGCAATGCCCCAGGACTTCATTCTAGGTGGAGTACCTAGTGAAGATTGGCTCGACGCCCTTCCCCATGTCTGGTCGCGCGGGGAAGGCTTGGCAGACGAGGTATTCAATCGGCCATTGCAAGCTGTCGAAAACTTTATGAAAAGATCATATTGGTCGAGAAGCTGGATTGTCCAAGAGATAGTGTTGGCCCGAAAAGATCCCCTTTTCATGGTTAGCGGGACGATTCTCAAGTACTCTGCTTTAGAAAAGCTCATGTTCCTGTGGGATGGGATCCTTGAGTCGTCTTCTATACCCTACGAATCACGCCTCGCTATTTTAAAATCTTTGAGTCCTAGAGGAAGTTCATTGTCGAGCATCTATTGGCTAAGGAACGTGGTGCGGAAGGACTCAGGGGACATAGGTCGCGTGAGACATGATTGGCCCCAAGGAATACTCCAGATGGCTGCGGATGGAATGATGGCAACAGATCCGAGGGATAACATATTTGCGTTCTGCGGCTTAGGTTTGACCTCCTTGACTCCTGATTACACCGCCTCGATCCGCCGTATCTATTCTAGATTTGCGAAGGAAGCTATAGAATTGGGGTTATCTTCGCAAGTTTGGCAATACGCCGGCGTTGGGCTAACTAAGGCGACGAATGCTACGTACTCTCTACCGTCGTGGGTCCCAGATCTTCCGTCAATAGCACACCTTCGAGGCACAATTCCCCCCTTATTTAGTCAAGGCTTTACCTCAAATGGGGGATTGGACGGAGAGCAGGTTGGCGTTGATGATGATTCCTGCCTCTCCTGCTTGGGGTACTCGATAGATCATGTCTCTAAACTTTTTGAGCGCCGTCTCGATGCTAAGGAGTTTACTAGGCATGTCTTAAGCGAGCTAGGAAGCACCTGGTCACGCCAGAGTACGCGAAATTCGCGGACGCCTGTTAGCACTTTCCTCAGGACCATCCTCGTCGACTGTGCAAACATGGCGGAAAGAACACGGCTGATGAATGATAAGGGGGCTTTTATAAAATATTGTGTTGAGTTCTTACGTATATTTTCGCGACAACACGATAACGTAGAGCTGCAAGCCGCTATCAATCTTCCAAATGAGGACGAAACTAGACCTCTGGACTATTTTCACAACCAATTCTTCCCAGGGGATGTTATGGCTCCGATTGAAGCCGTGCAATGGCCAGCCACATACCAAGATATATGGCACAGCAAAGTAGATCCCCAGGTCAGCGCTAATCTCTCATCTTCATTCGGTCGAATCCAATCGCTGTTCCTAACTACGGATGGGAGCTTGGGATTGGGACCTGCCAGGATGCAGGTTGGCGACAGGATTTTTGTTTTGCCAATGTGCAACGTCCCTCTACTGCTGCGGGAGATGAACGGCCACTACTTGTTGGTCGGAGTCTGCTTCATTCTGGGTCTGATGGATGGCGAAGTTGCTGATATAGTACGTAGTGAACAGCTTAAGCCGGTTTCTCTAGAGATACGATAATGCTGTTGACCATACCATTATGATGAGAACGGACTGGCTAAGCTATCACTGTGCTTTGGTGAATATGTAGACTTAGGAATACCTGACGTAGCAAGATGCCTGGTCTTATGTACGCTGCATTATAATTTCGTAGTTGTGGTAACTAAAGTGTATAGTTATGATGGCTTTCCAAGTTCGACTCGGTTCTGCTAAGATAAGTGTCGTAGGACCGAAGAAATGAGAGGGGATATGCAGTTCGTTATTTCAAGCTACTGCTACCTAAGTCCTCTACCTTGAAGATGTGCATCGAAAAGTGTAGACGAAACTTGGCGAAAATAGTTAAAGGTCTGCCTCTCGCTGTTGCCTCTAAGTGCCTAATAAAAGCCGTTTCCGGATACTATTTCCCGTAGTCTTGGCATTGTCCACATGGCTCCTACGTGGAGCTGCAGCTAGCACGGAACCTCCTGTACGGCGTATTGCTATCTTCAGCTTCTTGTTTTAATGGATACTCAGCCTTGGCATGTCAGAAGTATTCCAATCTAGGATGGACTACAGGGGGGTTATGCCCAAAACTGTACTTTTCTGCGTTGTTGAATAAGCTCGCTTATTTCTGAAATCAGCCCAATGAAGCGCCGAGTCACCTGGTGCGCGATCCAATCTGCCTACTCTATCTTCCTGAGGTAACATTGGCAATTTCAATGGCATGATGCGCTTCCTAACAAGGCAGTTCGGTCATCAGCACTACTGCTGCGCCGTAGGGCTCTGCCTAACGTTGACAGCTTCTAGTGGCTAGTGAAATATATATATGAACATACAGTAGGTAGACGCCACGGCTTTTAGCAATCTACCACCTACTCACCCACCACGGCCCAACATGGAGCTTGGCGCCGACTCTGGACCAATGTCCCAGATGGAGAGAACGGCTGGCCATGATAACGCGTCTGGGCCGACCGTACAGACGAAAGAATCCAAAACGAAGAAGCAGTCCTCATTGCGACTCCGAAAGACCCCAATCTGGCTATTAATACTCTATCTCCCGACACTGATTGTCCCGTGGGTCCTCCTAGTCGCCGCGTCTAGGCGCGTCCTGCCTACCTATGCTAGCAGCACGATGGCCGTGTTGGCCGCTAGAGTGCTGAACTCGATCAATGGCGTCCTCGTTGTCCCCGTTATTTTGATACTTCTCGCACACGCAGCCGTCGTGTACGCGATACGAAATCAGCATGGCCAGGAACCTACCGAGCAGCAGCTGTTTGCGCTGGCCGACGAGGGGGGATGGTCCCGTGTCCGACTGATATATACGGAAAGAACACAGCGTAAAGGCGGCCGTTTCCTCTGGCTAGCGGCGCTCCTCATCTTTCTAGGTCCGTCTCGTTTTGAATTAGCACAATACGGCCCTATCTAACTTCATACAGGTGCTCTACTGCAGCCCTTGATGACCGGGCTGGTCTCGTTCGAACCCGTCGCGGTGCGGACTGGCCAGGATGATCCATTGGGTGGCAGATACGGGTTGAATAGAGCTAATGTAGTTGGCTATGACCCAGAGCCTGCCGACATGCCCCTGGTTCGGCGCGACCTCATCCTAAGGGATGTCCTGGGTGGGCTGGCGACAGTGTCTGACTACGGACCCCAACCGAACATGTGGCCCTTGAATGCAAGTTCGAAAAGCCTAGCTGGGAACCCGCTTAATGGGAGGACCTTATTTTTCTATGACCCCGAATTCAATTATGCACGCGACAACGACGGTTTCTTTGTGACGGCGGTGGATAGCGGTATCGACACGGGTGTGCTTCGTGAGCACGCGCTGCGATTAAACACATCGATTCAGTGCGAGCATATCGAGAGGTCTGCTTTCCCGTCTCCATGCCCAGGTGAACAGCCCTTCGAAACGCAAGTCGCTCGATCTGGACTCGAGCTCAATGTCTGTGCGCCGGGCAACTCGAGCCAATTCCCTTTCTCGGCGAGTCGCAATCGACAGGACATCGTAGAAGAGATATTTATCGATCTGCTGATATCCTCACAGACTCAGTTTGACTCGTCTGCTGATAATTACACTTTGCACTGCACCGCGTCAACTTCTAGAGGATATTTTGAGCTCCCAAGCGACCAGAATGGGCATGTCCCAGGCCCTCTTCTAGACCAATGGCCTAGCCCTCAGTACATCTGGAACGAGACGAGCGATTTTCGTGGCATTGATGCTCACCATGATCGTCCTACAGTAGAGTATGTTTAGCCCCCTATCTGATACTGCCGTGTGCTTGTCACATTAACATCTACACCCAAGAGACCCAGCACCAGAAGGCCTATTTGGATTTCGCTCCGCAGGGATGCCTTTCGGTTCTGGTTATTCGTCGACACCGGGCCCTCTCATGGTCTCGGCCCAGGTACTGTTTGGGAACTACTCCTTTGTTCAGATCCTTGCAGATAACGCGACCTCCATGACGCCACTACAAGCGTACGCCTCTGTGTGCGAGCATGGTAGTATTCCGTTCTCACAAGCTACCTATCTTGACGTCCCACAGCCGCCATTAGGTCGATGCTTTAACGCCGCTGGCTACGTTCGCACTGCCGGAAACAATAGTTTATTTAATCATGTGGAATCCTTGGATTTATACTTAACGTCTATTCTAGCTAGCCACGTGTCTACTTTTAACTATACCCTTTCAGCAGAGTACGCCTTTAGTAAGTGACACCCTGCCTTACTTTTCATAAGTCGTATTTTGGATTAGAAGCCCTAAAATCCTTTGCCTGGGATCTCACGTACTACGCTCTGATTCTCTCAAATGCTGCTGAGATAAGGCCTCACTTGCGAATAACTAATCCCCGATGCAACAGAGATAAGCACGTACCTTGCCAACCGCGCGATCCTACTCAATACGGTATCGAATGAAGAGACCACTGGGGCCCGTTCCATCTACTCTTCCCCAGGCTCAATTTTCTTGATGCCGATCGTTAACACACCGACTCTCGTCGTCATCACTATTCTCATCGGCTTGCAGATAATAGGCCTGGCTCTTCTAGCAGGATACATCTACTCGGTGCCGGCTTGGACTTCGACGCTCGACGCTCTAGCGGTTGCTCAGATCAGAAAGGCACTGCCTTTCAGTCCTTTCACTCACTGGGCGGACCTCGACCAAGCAACGGCTGGGGACGAGAAACAAAGCCTTGCTGCAGGAAAAGGGGGCCAGGCCGTCGAGGGAAATGCCCAAGATAAGGACAACGTATCGATTCGGAATTGATTAGGGATCCGGTTCAGACAAATGTGGAAACTGGCGACGAGCAACCGGGTATTTGTGACATCGATAAACGACTGAATCACTAGCGAGATGATTACGGTCAAGCCTAACGCCAAGCACTCTCTAATCGTCTGCTGTTAGTTATCGGACGAAATGATCGGCGATCATTTGGAGCACGGGGGGATTAGACGCTAGTGCAACGTTGGAAAAGGGGGCCTATGCCTTTTTTCGCCGTTTATGCATAAGATTTGGACAAATGACCCAGCGTACGATGCCTTCAATCCACGAGTGACAAATCTCCTTGGATATACCCAAAGTCGCGAAGGCGAGGTCGAATCCCAGGCCAAAACTATCCTCTAGCGCCATGAAACCTTCTCGCCCCCAGCTCTTATGGCTTTTCATACCAGTTAGTCTGCTCCTGCACGGGCAGTGCATCACGCTGAGACTGCGATGCTCGGAATTGGCAGTATTGAGGTCTTCATGAATCATTTGGTATGTTGCTGTCGTGTTTACTATCCTTATTGCAGGCGCACTGGAAGCTGCCATACGTTCTTGGAACAAAGAGACTGTTTGTGTATATAGTACGTAGTACGTAGAAAGGTGTTTTAGAAGACCCTTGCGCAACATCGTATACTTTTGCCTACCTATAAGTATAGGGCTCGTGACAGAAGCAAACTGGATGGCGAAAAGCGTTGTCGGTACTACATGCCAAGCTATTAGATTGGGTTGGGGCGACAACGGGAGCATTCGATGTAGGCTGTGCTGTAGCATATAAATAGATATTGCATACTTATGTACCAATAGACTTTCTTAGCGAAATTACTTACCGCTTAAAAGCTGTAGCACAGGCCATTAATAGACGAGTCGCTCCTGTGTTAGCGCTCAATGTCTGCGTGGCTGATCTGATGGGGTTGGCGTAACAAGTCATGATTTCTGTGTAGCTACCTAGGTCCAGCACGAACAAGAAAAAACAACAAATGACAGTAAATCTTAAGGCTTGACAAACTTTGGTTTAATTGTTATAGTACCGTAAGGCTAAAAGGAAGCGAAAAGGGCACGCAACACAGGATTCTTGATATGAATAGATGTATAAGGAAAATTAGCTACGAGCACGTTTAAAGGGATCTGTTGATATAGAGACATCACCGACTTCTCCGATGCATTCAATTCGGTCTTCACCAACTTAGCCCTCAATAAGGAATACTGCTCAGATAATATTGAAGGCTTGAAACCGACGAGTCGGTCGTGGGTGACTAGAATGAGGATTGCAGCGCATTGTGCAACATAACGCTTGTGATTTTTTATGACTTAGAGAGTAGAAAGCCGCTCGGAAAGGTCCTACCTCCACCTGTCATAAATTTTGGAGCCACGCATAGCCAATACTAGCCTCATCCCTTGCTTCCCAGCTGAGAGCTACTGAGTTGGACGAAGGCTATTGGAGGAGCTCTGATACGCTAGTCACGTGAGGTTTCAGGAGGGTAAACTGAATGCCATCAACTACTGCTCCAAGCCCTTGTCATGCCACCCTAGTGCTACTCCCTCGTATTTATTGTGTGTGGGAAGTTGTACGGGCGTGGGAGCGAGGTATTTGTGCGGAAAGCCTGTTGGACAACATGTAGTAGTCTCTGCCAGCGCCCAATCCCGCGATGCCCTTCCGCCGTGGGCTGGATTACTCATTCGCTTCTCTCTCAAAGCTCGATATTAACTCATCATCTCCCCAACTCACCACCGTTTTTTAACCACGCTACTGCGTAAATATTCTCTGCCTATTATGGAATACCTCGGGAACAACATTGACATTATCTTGCTACCTGGGGCGAACGAGGACAATGACGCCGAGTACGGTATCAGACCAAATCAACTCAAAAGGACTCCTTACCAGGAGGGGTATGGCAACCAACCCATTGTACAAACGACCGTATCGGGTATCGCACATGGTACGCTGGAGCCTGACGAGTACCCAGCCACACTGCTCGTATTCGAGTTCCACCTCCTAAGCATGAAGAAGGGACTACGGTTCACAGGCTGCAGAATCACCATCTTGTTTGAAGATGCTTACAAGCCGTGGAACCTCGGCCCTGAGGTTTGGCAAATGTCGCCTGAGGGAACTTTTGCACTAGATGAATCGGCACAGCAAAGGAGCGTCAAAATTTCTCATAACGCTGGGTTTCATGTAGCTATGTCGACGAAAGCTAGCATAGGTAGTGCGTGGGAGATGGAGAAGGTGGGGCATGAGGAGGAATGCATGACATTGTCGGGAAGACGTAAAATTCTGGGGCACAATAGCAGAGACGACGCGGTGGTGTGGGTTATGGAGGAAAATAGCGGGAATAAGAGCGAGATCCCTACCTTTCTGCGCGGCGCGGTGCTCCTACGCTGCGAGTCAGAGGAGCCCTTCAGCTTCTCCATCAAGATTGGTGCACAGGTTGACGACGATAAGCTTGGCGTGTGTAACATCTTTGGCGAGAAGAAGGCCGAGTGGGTTTCACCAGTCACGAGAAACTTGCTTATCGATCCTGAAACTCTGAGGGTGCCGCCAGTAGACCCTCGAAAGGTCGACTTATCTAGAATGGACAAACTAGACCTGAGCGACTTGGCTGATGTAATACTTGTTACTCTTCCAGCATAGTCTAAGATAGGTTCAGTGAGAATAGCATTTGGTATGTTCTTCTTTTGGGGGTGCGGGCTTTGATATTTGTCTCCGAAGTAGCAGAGGGGAGGTACTAGGCATACAGTTGGTTGCTTCTGTCAATAGGTAACTACTTACTCACCAACTTTCACTCATTACGAGTACTTAGATATTTAGATTACCCTCCGGCCTCATGTTTTGTAAAGCTGTCTGATTGCTTGCCTTGTTTTTCCGGTGAGCAGGAGTAATTTCGGTTATCTAGCGTATGATGTGGTGCAGTGTTCAATAAATCTAGATTTAAGAATGAGAGGCTGAAAACAGGATACGTCTGTCGCAGTCTATCCAGGTGTAAACATCCAATTTAATTCTGAGCTCTTGTTTCTGCTGTGAAAAATATCACTATCAGTCACACGGTTGACCTGGGCACTCTTGTACTATACTGTGTATTGGACACAAGCTCTGTTTACTAATGAACATAAATATCTGTATTTGTAGAAGGGAATGTCCAAAATTAGACAGTTTCGCCGAGGCAAAGCAAAGCTCATGCACAGACCTTGATCTGGCCTCTAAAATCACTTGTTAGGACACTCTTTCGATGGCTTCTGCCCTAGCAACTGATACCCTTCAACGACGGGTTCAATGCATGGTTTGACGGATTTAGTGCTTAATATTGCTATATAGAATATCCCCTATTTATAGCGGATTACATGTTTAGATGACCTATGCAATGCTACACAGCCTCCGATGAGTAATGCCCTGGTTGCTATGTATTGAGATTTCAAAGCCAACACTTGATAGCCATTTAAGTCCATAGGCGATACCAGTCGTAGGGTAGACCTATTGCGTATTTGAGCCCTCGCTTGGGCGAGTACTGAAAGAGGCGGGTTTCCTTAATTCAATAGCGCTGTTAGTATGGCCGGCCTCTGCGTCTTGTTGCGCAATGTCGCTGCTACTGCGTAGAAAGGCTAACTCGATGAGACTTCGCACGCTGCGTAATATTTCTCCCGTGTGAAGTGACGCAGAGAATACCCTCAAGGACGGTAGGTTTACAGCAATGAGTGCTATCCCGGCTTCAAGCATGGTATAGAAAAATGCTTCGGTTACAAGGCCTATGGCAAGCACCCAGTTCGAGTCAGCAAGTTTACAAGTCGATTATCTATAAATAAGGTTATACTCACGTTCGTGGTCGGTATAGAGTAGGTAATCTGGTCCTCCTAGCTCAATCTTGATATATTGGACCATGCGAACAATTGACGCAGCAAGACCACTAAACAGCCAGTCAATGAGTAATCGGCGAAATGTGATTCACTAGAGCACTCACACCAAAGCAAAAAGGAATACGCCTATGATGGACAACTTTCTCTTCAGCGTTGTGTTGAGGCGTAGGATCTATGTAACATCATCAGCGAGAACCCATACAGTCAAAGATTCCGAGAGCTGACATACTGAAGGAATTGGGAGGAGTATAATCCAGACGTCCAATATGAAGTCGGAAATGACAAGTCCATACAGGACCGGGAATGAGAGCGTGCAATATTGGAGATAGGTACCGTCCCAGAGCGCCGAGAAATGCGTGCCGCATTGGAAGCCCGTCAGGAACTGGAAAACGAAAAGCCACAGAATCACGGTAACAATAGTGGTCCAGATGACCGGCCCGAAAACAGGACGCTTCCCGCCAGAGCAGAAGATGCGCCGGTAGAAGAAGAGCGCACTAAGCTTCACACAGGCAAGTGTGGTACTACTCGTCACGTCGAGGGCAATTTGATCCTACGCAATTAGTATATTCAGCAACCGAGATACTTTATCCAAAGGTGTGCTCAGTGCCTGCTCACTTGATTATCCTCTTTGCCTATGGCTGCCACCTGTTCAGGCGTAAAATCATGGCTAGAGTATCCCAGTGTCTTGTTGTGTACGCCTGCGATAATATACCAATAAGCTGTCTGTCTTCGATAGATCGATGTTTGGAGGAAGTAGTGATTGAATGTAGGCGAATAACTAACCGACGAATACACAAATCGATGCTCCAATATATGAAATCTGAAGCCAACATCGCTCGTTAGCCAAGTTGCTGTATGGGTGTCATTGGTTTCTTACTAGGCCAAGAGCAGCAAAGTAGTCGTCGGCCATGAGGCCTACTTCGTGCCGCTTACGCGCCCAGAACCGGAGGCTGACGGCGATTGTCGAAAGACCCAACAGTGAGCCTGAAACGGCCAATAAGCCCTCCCTAGACGAATCCGACATTATAGACGAAAAGGGGCTGATGTTACGAACATAGCAAAAACTCTAGGCAAAGGGCCGCATGTCCACACGGGAAAATATAGCACTTCGGCTTTTGTAAATGATGTCTTCCCTCTGGAGAAGATGCGGAGGATTAAACTTTGTTTGTTTCGCGCCCTTGCATGCAAGGATTAGGGATCTTCACTACGAATGGGTGGCGGTACGTAGCCGACTGTCCCTGCGAACGTTATCATGACGGCTACGGTATGACAAGTATGTCCTGGACTCGGCCCTTTTCTCTGCTTGGTTGCATGGGAGATGGGATTGGTTAAGGGCATGGCTGAAAATACAGCTATTCAGGCGCCTGCAGGTTTTAGCACCATAGAGATGCCTGTAACTAGTAGGCACTAGATAGTACTGCCGAGAGAATGGAGTAAGGGATTTGGTAGCCACAGTGAGGAGCTTTCAAGTATACACTGTTCCTCGTACGTGCGTATCTACTAGGCATGGATATGTAAAATGGGCACTTCTGTAACCAGGGCAAAAAGATGATTTAAGCTTATTTTAATGTTGTATCTAGCTCTTATGATAATGTGGGCTCACGACAGGGCTCAAAAAGATTTGATTGCTTCAACTACCTATTTCAGGCGTGCAGCGTGCTAGGGATAATTGCTGCGACGCAGATCGCACAGTAGCTGAGCAACGCGGGCCTCCCATAGGTATCTGGATCTTGAATCATCATATACAACGATCAGTGAGCCCGAAAATAATCAGCTCATCTAGTATCAGTCTGCTTAAGATGAGAGTACTGTACCGTACACACCACCAATGAGGTAATGCCATAAGCCTGCGTCCCTACCTAGAGTGTTGCACAAGGAGTGTTTTGATATTCTGATACGATGCCAGTGACCTTTCTTTTCGTATGATGCCCGGTTAGTGTATCGGCTACTCTAAGCAAGGGCTCTCCCAGCTGATGTGGAAGCCCTTCGTGGGCTGGTATGAGGCGGAGCGGTATCGAGAGGGCTTCGATAATACTATTTAACTTGGGCCCTTTGCCATAACTTGGGATCTGTTACCTCCAAAACTTACTATTACTACAACCCGCCATCAATATGCAATTCAAAACATTCATCCTCACCGTTCTGACCTCGCTGGCAACCACAACTAGCGCCATGCCGGTTGCCGCTCAAGAAAATGGTATGAATTGGTCTACCCATGGAATATGT
This sequence comes from Nemania abortiva, assembly GCA_022578505.1. Taxonomy (NCBI): domain Eukaryota; kingdom Fungi; phylum Ascomycota; class Sordariomycetes; order Xylariales; family Xylariaceae; genus Nemania; species Nemania abortiva. Next base: position 125,237 of record MU392644.1, read on the forward strand.
GAACATTACTGGGTACTAACAATCTGTACTGCAGTAGGCATGTCACGCGCCTATCATGTGAAAAGAGTCCCGTGCCCTGTCTCTTCCGACAAGTCCGCGTCTGCGGACTACAAGCGAGCCACGGCTTCAACACTGGAGGAAAACGAGGACGACATTGGCGATGATAGCCCCGGATTTGTTATTGCTTGCAACTTTTGATGAGGGGCTGGATATGGGAGAATGATATAGGATAGCGAAGTAACAGAACGGACGAAGGAGCTTGTCTTGGAGGATTAGGTATCTATAGTGACGAAAATCAAGAAGAGAAGAAAAAAAATAAAGTTGCCCATCCTTGGATTTGAACCAAGAAACCCTTGATGATCTCGTCAGGCTTATTCCTACCACGCAGTAAAGGTGGCGAAGGGGCTGGTGTGACACTATCAGGTCGTGTTTCCATTACACTAGATGGGCTATTTGTCAGGGGAAAGATGCATTGTTGTGGTATATAAAGAACAAACTGCTAATTGCAATCGGGCGGGGGTGTGGGGGTTGAATTATATCATGTCTATTCTGATGGCAGGAATTTCTCTCGATGCTGATTTCACAATAGCTGCCGTCGTACAGCCGTGCTCCTATAGCTGTCTACATGAGATTCAAGCTTTAGGGCTTCTTATGCGTTCTAAGTACTCAAGCATATTCTATTAAGATACTATTTATAGGAGCTTGGATCCGAAGTACCTAAGTAAGAGCTATATTGCGAAGATGTATAAGCAAGGTATAAGAAATCGGTGAAGATGCGATAAGTGTTGAAGAGAATAGCTCTATGTCTAAGTACCCTGCTGCCAGTGGCCAGTTTTATCGTAGCGAGTGATCCACGAGGCATTCCAGAGATAGCGCTATTAACAAGACATGTTTCATTACATAGTCTAGTCTTCCGCGTTCTCTATCTGTTCCCACGGTCGTGAGCCATCCGGACAACTCTTGTACCGATCAATCTCCCTAAACCCTGCATCGACCCAATGCACTGGCCGATAACACGCACTATTCTGACGAGACCAGTCTAATAGTTTATTCCAATCACGACACATCTTCACAGTTCCAGTTCCTGCGCGAGGTGACTTTTCGTGTACGTTTTTGTGCAGTTTCCCGATGTATAGCGGCGTGTCGTCTGCGTTACACATCACGGATTCTCGAAGAACGTTGAGGCAGTGTATCACATGTGGGTAGTGATATTTCCGCTCGATTTCAGGGACTCCGTCGTGATCTTCGTTGACGAGGTCATGAAGTACATGCTATACAATAGGTATTGTTAGTGTGTGCTGTGCGAGGCAAATTGGGACTGCCATTTGTTGGGCTTACAACACAATGGAGCTCATGGGAGCTGGTTAATATGTAGACACCTTTCGATAAATCCCACGGCCAACGTTGCGAGTGTGGTAGTCCCTGGGTTATAGTATAGTCCTCATTGAGGGCCACAAAGCCATTCCAGGGTTCTACATCAACATGAGCCCATGCGGCATCTTGAATCGTACGGTTCATGCTATCAAAATCGCTACTAGAGAGTATCTCTGTAGGCTTATTCCGACGGAGGCTGGCTAAGAATACATATTAGCTCTCATTGCTAAACTCATTGATTACCGCTTAACTTACCAAAACGTGTAGGCAATTCGCCGGCAAGTTCCCACGGCTTGAGGAACTGCCGGTATATGAAAAAGACGTTGACACATAAAGAACTCAGTAGGGCAGCGCTAAGAACGATCACACCATACCGCCATCGAGGGGATAGGTGTGTAAGTGCGACGCGTGGAGAGAAGTCTTTTTCTTCCGTATCAGGTCCATCTTGAGATATCTGGATATAATCTACGAACATGATGGTGATAGTGATGCTCAGTAAATGACTAACATAACAAGCCGAGGGGAACAGAAACCGTCAGAGGTTACTACAAGGTAAGTATCTATCCGTCTCCCTGATACTTTGGCAGGCGTACAGTGTCAGGGGCACAAGGACATTCTGATCCCGTAGGTTAGGTATGCCCTGGTTGTACAACTTCGCCTCTACTAGCGCCGGTCGAGAGCCGAATGGATGCACGATGCATATGAGGGGATTAGGGGCAATATTATTTGCGGGTCTCAGCATTTCAAATGTCATGCTGCAGCAAACAATACGTATATGAAACACGACAAGATCTTAAGCGTAATGCCACCTATCATAGGCTAGGTAGCCAGCCGGTGACACCAAATCACAGCATCCGTTCCTTGTCTCCTGTTCTATCTCATAACCGAACCACCTTGCTTCATGCTCTAACCTGATCTCTAATCATATTACCTCGAGCCCATGGCTGAACTCCAAATGAAGGAAGGCAAGGCGCCGTTCAAGATCCTATCAATTGACGAACCCTGTTTCACCTACTACAAAATCATTGGCGACCTCTCCAGTGGCAATCCTCCGGTGATAATAGCCCATGGTGGACCCGGCGCTGGACACGAGTATCTCCTTATCTTCGCAGACCTCTGGAAGAAATATCAACTCCCCGTCATTTTCTATGACCAAATAGGCTGTGCCTCGTCGACCCATCTTCCCCAGAAGGCCGGTGATTGGTCCTTCTGGAACGAGCAGCTCTTTCAAGGTGAGCTAGACAACCTGCTAGCCCACCTGGATCTGCGTCGCGAGCCCGGGTTCCACCTTCTCGGCCATAGCTGGGGAGGCATGCTTGGTGCAGCGTTCGCAACACGCCAACCACAAGGCCTGCATAGACTGGTTCTCGCCAGCGCGCTAGCGAGTAAGGAGCTCGCTACCCGTGGCACTCTTCTCTTACGAGGCCAGATGCCGCCGGATATGAAGCGGGCGCTCGACGAAGCGGAGGAAAAGGGGGAATACGATAGTCCTGCCTATAAGAGTGCACTAGACTTCTATCATAGAAAGCATGTGTGTCGCGCCGATCCGTTCCCACCGCCAGCACTGCTGCCAGCATTTAAACACTTGAGCGAGGACTCAACAGTGTATCGCACAATGTATGTCTTACTTCCTCCATCCATAGAGCATGTTGCTTAGTATCAATTAGGAACGGTCCCTCGCCACTCACGGCGGATGGTTCGTTGAATGACTGGACAGTCATACCACGTCTACCCAAAATTACAGCGCCGACTCTCGTTTACAATGGTGAATTCGACACGTCACATGATATTGCCCAAGTCCCCTTTTTCGAACTCATTCCTCGGGTTCGATGGGTTACGTTCCCAAACAGCGGCCATATGTGCCATGCAGAGGGGCATGCGATACAGGAGAGAATTTTGACAGTCGTCGGGGAGTTTCTAACTCAAAAAGCTACGGATATGTAGAAAAGACATTCTACATGTTCATGCCGATAAGCTTGGAAGCAAGGATACCCATTGAAGGACTGCCTTCCGCCTTCGTCGAACTCAGGGGTCAATGAGTGAGATATAAGTTGGAGCCTAGTTCAGAACTATGGTATTGTTGGTGCTGGATCTACGGTTGAGATGTAAGTGGTTCTAGGAAGCAAGGGAGCAGAAACTAGGACAAATCGCATTGTACACTGCATCTCGTTTCACTCTTGTGGACTATGACAACAAAGCAAAAATGAGTTACGACTAATGATATTAACAAAGTATATTTCAACCTACGACAATGCGCAGCGTATGGTGTATATAAAGAGGTCTTTGTAGAGTATCAGCAAACAGTAAACAAAACTAGAACCTAAACAAAGCTACGTATATAAGAATAAAAAACAAACAGTACTAAGCCAACTTAACCCGTTATCTGCCTTGTTGTTCGTATATATAGTTCACGAACGCGGCATAAATGCTGCTGTAAATGACGTCGCGAGGCACTCCACTATGGCGCATCTGCAATCTCGTATCCAACTTGGAAATGAGGGCTTGTATACGATCGAGATGGCAAATTGCATACTCTAGGTGTGACTCCAAGTCGACGCGAATGTTCGGGTCTAGTCGATGTCGGAGACGAACTTCAACAGCAGCGTCTCTGACGCGCCGGGTGTTCTCCGCATTTATGTCAATAGCCGCCTGGAAATAAGAGACGATTTGCTGGTACTCTGGATAGTCCGGTGATGCGCGCGACCCCGGTGCCAGACTATTGAATATAGACAACATATTATTTAGATCGAAGTCTATACCGTTTAGACGTTGGAGAACGATATCGGTCGCGTCCTCAGTTTCCGGATACACAGTGCTCCCTCGTCGAGTTCTCCTTTCCGGCTTAGGCCCCGTTTCATGATGTGTAGTGCTGTACCGTCGGGATTTCTTCTCTGTCTTGTCACCCGTTTCTCTATGTGTGGTACTTTGTCGCCGAGTTTTCTTCTCCGACTTACTAGGTTCATGTTTCGACTTGCTGGACTCACCATGCTTGCTGTGTTTGCTGGACTCACTATGCTTCTTAGACTTACTGGATTTACTAGGTTCACTGTGCTTGTCAGCATTACTCGAATGCTTACTCTCGCGTCGTTTCTGGTTATCATATTCCCGGCGTTTTTCGGGGTTAAGGAGAGTTTCACGGGCTTCGACGATTTCGATAAATCGCTCGTGATTTCGTCTTTCACGAGCCTCTCGCTGCTCCTTTGTTTCGACACCCCCGGGAGGGATTGTCGATTTGTTTGCTTTATCTGGATGCATTTTCAGAGATAACTCTTTAAATGCCTTCTGGATTGTAGCTACGTCGGCATCGACGGGAACATTAAGCACTTTGTAGGGATTTACTGGCGCCATTTTATTGTTGGTATATATTAAGGTTGAGGGTTTGAGAGCTTGGGGTGATGGTAATTCTTTGGAAGATTCTTACTTGAGGGGATTTTTACTTAAAGGGTTTCTTAATTCGATAAACTGATTGCCGGGATTTTCTGTATTTATGGATCTCTGATTACTAAGAAGCCAAGGTCTTTGTATTACATAGCCGTGTGGCGTTTTCTAACAAAGTTTGGGTAAATCGGGATAAAGCCCTTTTGTTTTTCTATTGTGAAAGGAGATGTATTTAGCACACTCTAGAGACCCTAGCATATCTACTGCGAAGGAGGCCTTCAATATCATTCCTAGGGTTCTCCCAATAGTATAACCAGGTTGACTAAGAGGAAATGAATGTGAAAAATAGTTTTTCATGTCTTTCTTAAATCTAACTCTAAATCGTTTCACTCCTGTACAACAACTATGCCCAGTCCGCATCAGCATCTACCGCCTGTGCTCCTTCAGCCAACAAGTCGAAAAGCCATATCTCACCAGTCGAGATCAGATGCTGGAACCAGCTGGTCGTTTCCTGAATCAATGACCGGTCAATAAAATGATCAGCCCAGAGCTTTCCCCCTTCTCGTAACTCTTCACCTTCTGCATAGCTCTTCGGCGGTGGTTTCGGTGCCCACTCAAGACCAGCTTCTTTGGTGCCTTTCTGCAACAGACGCACACATTCCTCGCAAGCTGGTTTATGTTCGCCGCGATATTCCCACCCACCATACCGCCCGACGACAAAATGCATGTATACCACAGCAGCGATACCGTACATACCGGACTGTGGGTGCTTAAGTGCCTCCTTCAGTAAGGCCTCCAAGAAGGCATGGAATGGTGACGTGATTCCAAACCCATGCACGGCCGAGATGGCATTTTCGTGATTGCCAGCAGCCACATCGCACCTCCAGTCGAGCAGGTCGTGGGTAGCCATCATGACAATCGGAGCAACTAATCCAACGTCGAGATCACACGCTTCGTCAAAGTTGTACTTGCTGTAGATGGTGCTACATCCACCAATCGCTCTCCAGGCCATAGCCGCCTCGATCGGCCTAAGCTCTCTAGTCGCAGAGCCAACTGTTTGTTTGGCGGTTCCATCAATGAAAACATTGAGAACCCTACCGCCGTATTTGTATGCTACTCCAGCCGCGATGGCGACCATGCGCATTCTGGCATCGTAGTCTTCTTCCGTGATGCTCCCAAGATCGTCACAGACTGATAAATGGGAGACGTACGCTGCCTGGACTGCATCCTCGGCAGGGAGGAACCACGACATTGCAAGGGAGCAGGGAAGAGCTGCGGTTTGGTAGCAGATGGCGGCAAGGGGGCTTGACTGCGGATAGAATCCGGCTCCGACCTTGGCATCGTGCCGATGACGCAAGTAGCTTGCCTTCTTGTTGACGTGGGAGATCAAAAGTCTGTCACCATTGTAGTGGTTTGCGATGATGGATGCCGTTCCCAATTCGGCGGCCTCGATAGTTCCGTGGCCAAAGCGCTTCAAGAGCTCTTTATGGAGCTTTGAACAGGAACGTGTCCACGGTGATGATGCTCGATCGGGGGAGTCCTTGGGCGCTAGGATGACTTCTCTCGCATATGCCATAGCATCGTCCCATTCCTGGCTGCTCGTAATAGAGACGGCCCCGGTCAGCGATTTGATACCGTTTCTCATCGTTTCAAGGTACATAGTCTCATATGCCTCTGAGTAGCTCCCTAGGGCATGGAGTCTCAAGTTCGCGTCGGCATTATTTAACAGTCGGTTGAGGTCCTCGTTAAGCTTCTCATGGCTGGCCGGGGAGCTATTCACCGGGGTATTGTTGGATATCGTTGCCATCGTATTGTGTGTCTAGGTTCAGTGCTAGTAGCGATTGAGTATATAAGGGAAGTATGGCTTGACCATAGATGAAGACAGATGACTAGAGGACTCTTATCCGCCTTATATATTATCGTATATTACGCTCCTTAACTGGCTCTACTTTCACCCCCGGTAGCTATGATATCAACCCGGCTGGATTTACATTTACAGATCGGCTCCTCCGTCCCAGCTAGCCGCCGACGCAATAGTGCAGAGCCTTACTGACCAATTGATCGTCGCCAATCATGTGCTCTATGTAACTATGAGACCTACCACAACGAAGGGTCATGAATGCGGTATCCTTCCGCGAGGAATGAATAGTCAATATTGTACCCACTTAGACACACAAATCCCGTGCCGAGATACATGTAATACTTGGCTTTCGCTATAAGTATCCAATCCTGGATACCGTTATTGAATATTTCAATAGGTTTCATGCTATAGCATTGAGCTGAGTGTTATTCTTCTCACGATTTGAGTTAGGAATACTCTATATGTGCATGTGAATGAGACAATAGTTGCAGTCAGGCGGCTCGTAGCCAGCTGAAACCACTCGTCTGCCAAGCTGCCTTCAGCACTGGAGGAATTTAGAGATACCCGCTCAAAAAGATGGCTGCAGTGACAGTACGGGGCGGGATATGTCGCTAAGTGATCTTCGGCAGTTCCCGACGCCGCCATGACAATTAGCGCTCGTAACTCGGATTCTGCCCGGATGGAACCTGGTCTCTGGGTTTGAAAATGCATAACGGTGGGCCCCTAACTATACCTAGTGGCCGGCTGACCCTAGGTTATATCTAAGCTGAAACTGCGGGATGGGGTAGGATTGAGGGGAGCTGGGCGGTCCGATTCGGTTACCCGACTTGGGTGTGCAGAATATTAGATAATCCCGAATACCAGATAATACCGAATGCTAGATAATCCCACTTGCCTGATTGGATCGCGGGGACTTCCGGCTGGGTCCGAGTTCGTACAGGTTGCATCGGCGATACGTTTATAGTCTCCTATAAATTCATACTATTGAGTCTGGATCTTATCGATCGTGCTGTGCCACCGTTACCCGTAAACGATAAGACTTGTGATAGCTGCTTTTCACCCACAGTGAAAGACATATGTTACCTGCATCACCTGATCGCTGGTATCTGAAGGAGGATTGTTTATTGTAGTCACCGACACACTCTTGCCTCTTAGCTCTTCGCGATGTCTTAGACGCATGTGTAACGATCAAATCCCGGCGTGTAACCACAGTGTCACGGCATTTTAGTAGTCTCTATGCAGCTTGGCTAACGTCACACTCATAGCTAGGACTCGAAGGATTCATGATTCAGTTATTTAAGATTATAGTGGTGAAGATGCTACTTTGGCTGTTCTATACGCCTTCAGCCTTTCACCGGCCACTACGACCTATATTAGCTTACTACAACCCCAATTCCGAGACCGGGACCAGCCGTCCCGGGCAGAGCCATATTATTACAGATCACGACGCTATCACGATGGTAGAATATCTTTAAATTGAGACATTTGACCGTCTACGGTTACTGATATGTGGCTTACGTTGGAACTGTGATACCGTGGCTGAAGGTACTTAGTGAAACGATCTTCATTGAAGATGGTAGTAAATTAATCACTCGGCTATGCTCCTCTCCGCGAGCCGTACCTTTCTTGCCAGAAGCCTCGGTAACTCCATTAGTATATAGTACTGATAAAGTACCTGACACCATCTTTTCGGAGTAATTACTCATGATAGTGCCAGCCATTACTAAATGATCACTACAGCAAGTGGTCAGCTGTAGCAATGATGCGTATCTAGATAACCATAGACTTGCTTCTCTCACAACTGGAAGTACTGTGTCACAGGAGCTTGTTAGTAGAGGGGCGGGAACGGTAGTTCAATTCATCTCATACTACTCTAGGGGTCTCAAGGGTCCATTATTTCTTTCCTTTCCTTTTCTGCCCTATCCTATATGTACACCTCTATTCTAGGTCTTTCGTTGCAAAAGATGATCTTCCGTTGCCTTCCTGCAACGCTCACCTGACCAGCGTGCAAATCTTCCTTTAGTGGGTCCCATATAACTCAGTATGTCTCAGCTGGAAGACTGGGGATGGGACTTCTACCGGCCTTGTATGGCTTCATAGCCTCCTCCGAAGCCAGGGGTCCTATATTGTGGCGTATGGCATGTGACACACTATAAGGTATAGGGGTTTTGTATCTTGCTTATCCAACGTATGAGTCAAGCAGGAAGCCCTTATTACGATATCCATGTATGCACGATGAATACTTAGACTACTTTGAGATTGACCCGGTGAAATGGGAGATCGAGCTTGCCAGCGACAACCCATTAAGCGCATATCAGACATAAACCTTCGTGAGCCCACTTTGATTAATATGGGATGTTCGTATGGCCTGCACCGCATACTAGGTGAATTACTAAGTTCCAGTGTGACCTTCAGGTTAACCAATAACCCCTCTCTCTTTTTTCTTCTGGCACATGTTCTTGGGATACAGACTTAGGAGAACATCATGCAAGCATCCTCCAGCTCGTTTAGGCTTAGTCTAGGTCGAATTATTTAGAAGCAACAAGAAGTAAGGCAAGTTGGAGGGTCTTGCAAGATGCGTTCGTCTGGTCTTCGAACTAACTATATCCACATCAATCACGGGATTCCCGCGCGGGACATATCAGACCCTCCCTACCCCGCAGACGCCACCATCTCAGGGACACCCACCATTAAAGTGAGTCGTCTGTTTCATCCTTATATGCAGTGACCCGAAATATGTTATTGACGTAGTAGGCTCTCGGAATAAACCGACGATGGCGGGCCGTCCTATAATAGCCATTGCCGGTCTAGCATGCGAGACGTCGACGTTCTCCCCCTCAAGGACACAGGCACCAGCATTCCACCCCCGCCGGGGCGTCGAAATCATCGAAAAGTACCCCTTCATCCAGCCCGGGTCACCCCTCGGCGAAGCCGCGGATTGGCGTGGCGCGCTCATTGGCCATGCATTGCCAGGCGGTATTGTGACGCGGGAGGCGTTCGAAAAACTCTCGGCCGAGATTGTGTTGCGTCTCAAAGACATCATGTCATCGGTCGTCGTCGACGGCATGTGGTTTGACATTCACGGCGCAATGTGTGTCGAGGGTCTCGATGACGCAGAGTACGAACTTCTCCAGCGATGTCGGGGGGTCATTGGCCCAGATGTTCTGGTGTCTGCATCTATGGACCTGCACGGCAATGTGTCCCGAGAGCTGGCACATCAGACGGATTTGATTACGTGCTATCGTACTGCGCCACATGTTGACGTCGCGGAGACGAAGGAGCGCGCTTGCAGAAATCTTCTTGGCTTGATCAACCGCCGGAAGAATGGCCAGGCCTTCCGCCCTTACAAGGCTTGGATTCCTCTTCCGATATTGCTGCCGGGCGAGCAAACATCTACGCGTGATGAACCTGCTGCCCATATCTATGCTACGATTCCCGAGGTCGAGGCGACTGAAGGTGTGATAGATGCGGCGATATGGGTCGGGTATGCATGGGCGGATGAGCCTAGGAATCGGGCTGTAGTAGTTGTCACAGGCTGGGATAAGCAAGCAGTATCGAGTGGCGCAGAGAAACTCGCTCAGATCTTTTGGGAGGCGCATAAGGACTTCAAATTCGTCGCACCGACTGGATCATTTGCTGAGTGCATTGACACAGCCCTTCAATCCAACAAGCGACCATACTTCATTTCTGACTCGGGAGACAACCCGACGGCCGGTGGGTCAGGGGATGTAACATGGGGCCTTACGCAGTTATTAGCACGATCTGAGTTCAAAGATGAAACCGGGCCAGTAGTCATCTATGCCAGTGTACCCGGGCCAGACGCCGTAGATAAGGCAGTTAAGGCAGGGCTGGGTGCCGTTGTCACCGTTACAGCTGATGCAGAAGTGGATGATATCCATGCCGGGCCGCTAACTATGACTGGAAGGGTTCACGCTATCAAGCATGGCGACCGGCATGCCTCTACTGAAGTCGTGTTGCAGGTGGGCAGTGTCTACGCCATTCTTACTAAACTGCGGAAGCCCTATCACCTTGAACGAGACTTCACTGATCTCAACCTTGCCCCTCGATTAGCTGATATAGTCGTTGTCAAGATCGGGTACTTGGAGCCGGAGCTCTATGACATGGCTAAGGATTGGATGCTTGGTCTCACGCCAGGCGGCGTTGACCAGGATCTAGTGCGACTTGATCATCAGCGGATTTTAAGACCGATGTGGCCATTTGATCGTGACTTGGAGAAGCCAGATCTGTCTAGTAGGATTATCGACATGTCAAATGAGAGGCGAACAACTTTATGATTGAACATAGAGAGACGGTGCTACAATTCGGATTTGGAGTCTCGGAGTTGAGAAGTGTTGGCGCCTCGATGCCTTGATCGCGCTACGAGTTAAGTATCATCTATTAATAGTTGAATCGAACTAGACATTAAGTAGCAGCCGAAACGAAATGTCAGCTCGGAGAGTGCGGTCCAGATACTGAAATTAATTACATTATTGAACGTAGATGTTCTACTTAGTTGTTGTATAACTTCGAACAAAGAACTAACGGACTTTGCAATGGGGTTTATGCAGGTTCGGACTTTAGTGGACGATATGTGGATCGAGCTGCATTAGCGGCCAAGCCTCATGGTTTATATCTAACGGTAATAATAAATAATAGCATGGCATATCCTCGATTACGACATCAAGGAGCTGTTGAGAGCTGGGGATAAAGGTGCAATAGGTATCCTGTGTATCATATCCGGTGCGTTATTACCGTCGTAAATTTGGTGTTGCCTGATGTACAAGTAATTCTGGGATGACTATAAATGGGAGCGCCCTCCTGCGGTTTGAGTAGAATAGAGCCTCTAATAGTCCTTGGAAAATCCTAAAACTTAATTTGTTTTTATCAAATTGATTGGCAAAATTGTGTTTGCACCGTGATTGAGCTCTAGTGCTATGGTATTCTCGGAGGCAGATATTCCTGACTTGACTGGCAACGTAGCCATAGTCACCGGTAAGCATACGGACCCTCCGCTACTAGTGCTAGTAGTAAACACTCGTCTTAACACAAAATGATAGGTGGCAATAGCGGTATTGGCAAGCAGACGGTTGCGGTGCTTGCTGCCAAGGGTGCAAAGGTCTACCTTGGGGCGCGCTCGCGCGATAAATACATCGAAGCTCTACATGATATACATGCAACTCACCCGTTGACGAAGGCTTCCGAGATTGAATATTTAGAAGTTGATCTTGCATCCGCCGCTGGTGCCAAGGCTAGTGCCGAACGGTTTAAATCGTAGGTGAACTGTTCTTTCCTCGCTTCATGCCAGGTGGAATTATACTCACTAGTTCTTTAGAAGAGAGGAAAATCTGCATCTCTTATATAACAATGCCGGGGTCTTAGGCACTCCTCAGGGGATGCTCTCTAGTGATGGCTACGAATATGTAAGACCTACCTACTCCTCGTCATACTCAGGGTCCAGGCTAACGTATCTATTCTATAGCAATGGGCCGTCAATGTGTTCGGTACATTTGTTTTCACATATCATCTCATCCCAGTCCTTTTGCACACTACCGAGACGAGCTCGCCTGGCAGCGTGCGCATTGTAAATACCTCGTCAGACGGGGCTAAGCAAGCTCCTAAAGCTGGGATTCCTCTTGATGACAAGACCGTCGGTTCGTCGGCGAGCCGTTTCCAACGCTACGGACACAGCAAAATCGGGATCATTCTCCTAACGCGGCAACTTGCGAAGCGGTATCCGGACATCTTGAGTCTAGCACCACACCCGGGGCCTGTGCAGTCGAATCTTACCCGGGAACTGGGAATTCCCAAACCAATGATGTGGATTTTAAATGTAAGTGCCGCCATTTTTCAACTTCCCCCCAGACTTCCCCCTATTATGTTGACATATCTCTAGCGAGTTGTATACAAACCAGTGCAGTACGGTGCCCTGACACAGCTGTTTGCAGGCACCACCCTTAGCCTTTCGGGGGAACACAATGGTTCTTACCTAGTCCCTCTCGCGTAAGTTTACTCCGATATTGAGTATCATACGTGTTCGCTTACCCTACAATAGGAAGTTTGAGACTCAGCTACCGCATCCACAGTGTCACGATGACGATTTCGGCACGAGAGTCTGGGAATGGAATATGACGGCCATGAAGGCGGCTGGTGCGGACTAACTACCTGCGAATAATGCTTGAACATAAAAAACATTCAACGCACTTTTTGATAAAGCCAAAGCTTGTCAACCAAGCCACATGGCGCCTCCTCGATTTAGTTATCTTTCGTCGATTTAATCACATAATCAGCTACATACTGTACTTGATTTCTTCCCACTTTCCAATAGGAAGACTGGCCCTTCCTTCAGGTCTACCACATAGATGCGATGATTTTCGCCCCTCTTGCAATCTAGAATTTCTGTCAAGGTGCTCAAGCCTCTAGAGTGCGGTATATCAAATCGAGTACGCATCCCATTTCAATAGTTACTTGATAAACTAGCAGTCGTAACGTCAGGCCACCTGCTGTAGCATAGTGTATAAAGCGATTGAGTATAATTTTCAGATACAGACATATCTTGAAACCATCCCTAGCGAATGTATTTTCAAGGCGTGAGAGCCACGATCCTGCCAACGCCGGCATACACCTCCGCCGTATCAAAGGCCTCTTTCCAATCCTCAAGCGCAAAAGACTTGGTCTCAACGAGCTCTTTGCCCTTGGCGAACAACCCGGCCTCTAGCATCTTCACAAACAAAACCATATCCTCTCTCTCATACATGAGCTTTCCCTTCACTTGGAGATCATGCGACAAGAAATGCCACCCAACAATAGGCTGTTCCACCGACCCCATCACGCTGATCCGCCCACCCCGTCGGAGTGCCGCAATCGCACTAGGCAGGTGAGTCGACTGCGCCGCTGCCGGCGGTGAGAGATCGAGCACGGCATCGATGGTGCCGAAGGCTTTGAGCGACGCCGTGTCGGCCGCTTGGTCGCCCGTGATCTTGAACGTCTCGATATTCGCCCAAGGCGTCCCTTTCGTTACGAACGCCTTGAGCCGCGCCAGTTCCTTCTCGTTCCGACCCGTGGCGATGACCCTTGCACCCATGGCGAGAGCAACCTGTACCCCAGCCCCGCTGAATCCCCCCGTCGATGGACACACTATGACAGTCTCGCCTGCTTTGAGATCGATAGTCCTGAGCCCTCCATACGGGACGAGCAAGTGGAAGAGGTAAACCAGCTCGCGGGCCGAGTACCCAAGGTCCCCGTAGAGCCTGGCTTCGTTCAAGGGGATGCAGTTTTCCAGCGGCACCTTAGCGAACTCGGCAAACGTCCCGTCGTGCCAGATCTCCCTGCTCAGCTTCTGGGCGCCGACGCTGTATCCGTCGTGGATGCCCCACAGGTAGATGGCCCCCGGGTCGTCGCGCCCGCGCACGACACAATCGACCCAGACGAGTTGGCCTGGGGACAAGATCGTGGCGTCGTGGCCGACTGCAGCGACACGGCCCACAGCGCTGCATCCCCCTACGATGGGCGTGGTGAGCGGGTAGCGACGCTTGCCGTTGTATATGTCGTTTTGGTAGGAGAGGACCGAGGACTCGAGGATGCGGACGATGACGCTGCCGGGGTCTGCTTTGGGCATGACACGCTGCACGATCCGCATGTCGGCGCCGATGTGGTCGAGCACGAGGGCTCGGTAGTGAGTGGGAATATCCGACATGATGAACGAAAATTTCAGGGGTAAAGCAAGTAATTGTTCTAAGTGGCGAGGGTCGTCTACGAGGGATGATTCCGTGAGATCTATGATTATGTCCTCTAGAATCATCATTAACTTTGGCGGATTCATACACTTATATAGCTCGAGAGAAGACAAGAACTTTGAACCTGCCCTTGCGGAGATAAGACCAAGTCCTCCAATCAGATCAGAATCTAGCCTTGACGGAGTATCTCGTTCGGGGCCGCGGCTGTATCGGGACTCATCTCAGGGCCGACCTTTTCCATGAGTCCTAGTAAATATCAAGCTGTATATTCCCGCACCTTGGGGCCGGGTAGGCTGTGGAGATACCGGGTCCGCGGGGGTTAAAGCGGCGTATACTGAGCTCTAGATTTAAATTTAAATCGACCGGTCACCGGCAGTCGAGCTTTGAACCCTGCATTAGAGAGCACAACAGATATTGAGGTCCTTCCCATGCCTGCACAATAGTCAATTCGGCCGAATCTAGAATAACGTCAACTCCCTATCGCAAGGACAACCAGAATAAATCTGTAACAGTGTGAGTGGTATGTCTCCTCCTATGAGAAGAAATCTTGAGCTTTCTATCATTCCTAGTATTCATAACAGGAGTGTGTCTGAGTCAAATATTCCATCCATATCTGACCCGTTGATCGGCAAGATATCTCCTAAGCTAAGAGAATAGCTAGGCAAGTCCAAGTTCTCATTGCCACGGCTCGAACGAAGGCTTTCACCACTCCATCCGTCGTATTCAAACGAGGCACCCGTTGGGTTAGAGCTGGCGTTCGCTTTGATCAAGGCGTAGCACGTCTCTAGACTATCCTTGGCACTCTGTACCATACGCTGCTGTGCTGAAGTCCCCTCCTCCCCTCCATCTTCAGCCTGGTTCAACACAATGCTAAGTTTCATGTGGATCTTGACGTTCGTATCGCCGAGCTTCAAGCGCTCTACCCATCGCTGCTGCGCCTCCTTCACAGCATCGATAAGCATGTGTCTATAAGTACCAGGTCCTTGCTCCTCTATCTCGATGAGCAACTCGGACGCCAAAGCAAGGGATACATGATTGAGGCAGCTTTTAAACAAGCCTCCGCCACGCAACATGAGATGCGAAAATGCATCATTCGATACCGGCGGTCTCAGCAGAGCCATGGCCGAGTCGAAGCTTACCTTGCGGGAGTGGTAGTATAATGCGTTCTCCCGTATCCGGCCTGCCAATGGTCGGTGCAAGACGAGAAGGAAGCGGCGAAGAAGGAGACAAGCCATGTTCTGCCTAAAACCGGCAATTCCGACGTCATGGTCAGCCCAATTTTGGACATTGACTTCGCGACACGCTGCCCCAAGTTGTGAGCTCAATGCTAGGATCTGCTCGTCATCGAGATGGGTACGTATACCATTCATCCGGCGGAGCATCTCTAGTCTTGTAGGCAGATACTGTAGTAGCAAGCGCTGTAGAGTCGTATCGGTCTCGACTGTCTCGCTATGTTGCCTAAGGACCGTGGTATTTTCGTCCATGTCATCGTCATTCAAATTTGCGGGTGGGCTTGTGTCAAAGTCGTCGTACGAGATTCCTGGTGGTGTCCCTGAGTCTAACGATGCATGGGCGTTTAGTTCTAAGATGGTCGCCCAGATTCTCCTCCGCATCTCAGCCTGGCTGGTTGAGTAACGGTAGGTCTTAGCGAGGTCTCGGTATATATCCAGCAGTGGGAGGTGTACTTACAAGATGTGAATGTGAGAAAACTGTTTTGGATCGCGGTGTAGGCCTAACTGGAAAGCGGTACGCATGAGTGTGCCCATCGCAACCCAGACCAGATCACCGCCCACCGAAAGTACTTGGCAGGCTAGAATTAGTAGACAGTGGACTTGCAGACTATCTACACTTAATCGATCCTTCTCCACGGGTCCCGAAAGCCAATCCCGCGCAGCGTACAACCATTTACATGCCGCACTATGGACTTCTTTAGCGGTGGCTAGTTCTGTGCACAGGCCCGACCCAATGGCTATGACGAGCTGAATCTTGAGCATCGTCACGTCAGGAACATCAGCTGGGGCTGTCTTATATCTCCCATATTCTCTCTGAAATGATGGTATATGAAGGATACGAAGGGCGGATTCAAAATGTGATTGATACAGATGAACTAAATGGTCAGCTATGGTGGGCGATGAAACGATAGGCTCTGGGCAGGCTAAAAACCTGCCAGGTCGTATAGTCTTCACATTTTGCGACAAATGCTTGCATTGCTGTAGAAGTGTTCGGATGGTCGCTTTCACAGGGTGGCCGGCTATCTGCTCCGTTAAGCCCCTTGTTTCGCTCCTCATAAACGTCGAGATTCTTTTGAACTGCGATCGTCAGCAGAAGCCGATGTAGAGCATAAAGGTGAATATTGGCGTCTCACCTCATAAACAGCATTCGTCCAATGCGTCTGGCCAAATAGCCTAGATTTGTTTAATACCAGCAGCCGATGGGGCGTTGCATGACTGTCCTGTCTGGTACTTGATATCGATGAAATTGGGGCGGGCCTGATCTCAGAGGCGGAGGCTAGTTCATTCTGGGGTACGAGAGGCTCGGGAGATCGAGCTCTACTAATGGCATTCGTGGTCTGGGCGCCTCTAGGCTGGAATGAACCCGAAGGACGTGGTAGTAGACGGTTTACGGTACGACCCTCCTCCTCAGTCGGGGCGGGCATTTGCGGAGAAGGGCTAGGACCTAGCCGCTGACGGGAGCCGAGACTGAGCTCTGCGCTAGTATCTGCCGCCCGCTGCGAGGGAACATAGTCGCTCGGGGAACATGCTCCTTGACTAGGCTCTCTTTGATGTCCCGCCGATGGATGAGGGCTGATGTAAAGACAGCGGCATTTTGTCATAACACAGTGGCTACAGGGATGGTTTCGATCGCACTTGACTTTACGCCTGCGGCATTCTTCGCAAGACCGAGGGAGACGGCGGCGATGTTTACGAGAGGCTTGCATAGTATTCTTTCTCGGCGATGACTGCAACCCAGAGGCGACGTGACGCGCTGCATAACTAGAGTGACTTATATGCGCACGAGTGGTTAACTCCGCTTGGACCAATCGCAAGCGCCTTTACCGACAGTTCGGCCCCGGCGCTATCTCCGCGGGGAGATCCTAGATCGTCGCAGGCATCTAGTCTACCATGTACCTATCTACCTACTTGCAGATCTAGCCAAGACTACGGTATCCCAGATGAGCCGAGGGGACCGGGCCAAGCCCCAATTAGAAGACCCATCGGGGAGGACGCCCTAGTTATACTTGTAGCGGCTATGTAATGTGGTCTACTAAGGGTGTCTACGAATAACCAAGACGTACCTGATCGCATGATTGTAAAAATAGGTTGAAGTTGGGAAGAGTTTCCAACACCTCTAATACTACAACCGCCAAGTTCAATACTCCAGCTAACATCTAATCAGCCAGGGGAGATACCGGAAGGTATGCTCTCACGTCGCGCCCCGCGCTCCGCGCGTCTCACCCTGCTCGCCGGGGTGGGCGACCTCGGCCTCGGTTCCGACCTTGACGGGCAGTACCGGAATTAGCTGGCCGGTAGACCTTTTGCTTGGGTGGTCGGCCTCTCTTTCGCCGAGGTGAACCGGTGGCGGATCCCTTTCGTTTCCGACGCTGAGGAACCATTGGTTCAGGCGGCGGAGTGGCCTCTTCCTCGCTCGTGTCATCCGACAGCTCATGATACTCCTCTTCATTCTCGACATCTGTGACAACCAAATTCGGAGGGTTGTTCCCATGCTTCACCAGCTTGTCTCTTAGGATCTCGGACTGCTCCTTCGCAAATTCCTGCGCATTTCTAAGCATCTGCCGACCAGCTTTGAAATCATCATATGAGGTTATAAGAATTCGAGTTCCAACTCGAACCTGATGGTATTGGAGAGTGCCGTTTGCGTCGTGAACAGCATAATGTGCGAAAATATGAATAGTTATGCCGTCTGTGGCGAAAGTTAGAACCCTGGCCTCACCTGGGGGATCCTTTTCCCCCAGATAATTGAGAGCCTGGGTTCTTGCGTACACGAGAGCCGCGCCGTCATAAGCGCACTGAGTCGATGCTTTTTCCGTACCCTTCTCACATGCTTTCCACTCGCCGGCTATGTGAGGCAGCGCTATAGTACACGGTTTGTCATGGTAAAGAAAGGCACCGCTGACCGCCTGGATGGGGAATGGCTCGAATTTCTCCCGCACTAGCCCTTCAACGAAGTCGGGTTGTGGTGCGGAGCAGTTATTGTTGAAGCCAACGTTTTCTGGAAAGTTGCTGAATTTCTGGCACATAAAGCTGACATACGGCTCGTTGTCAATGTCATCGTCAACATCATTGTTGTCTTCCTCCTCCAAATCATACTGCTTCAACAGCATCCAATGAGTCGTGGAAAGTACTGTGGATTCGTTTGGGGCTCGTCCGACTCTTCGTTTATATTGCTTAAACTCCAACTCGGTGGGTGGAGCCGGCGTGCAAGGCCTCGAAAGCTTGGCATGTATATCGTGGAAGTTTGTCGGACGCTCAGACCGCCGGTGGAGGAGTACACCATTCTCTTGTATTCTCATGGCAAAGCCGGACGCCGTCGAGGATGTCTTTGTAGTCGCCGTCCCCTCCGTGCGCGAGCCGCCGGCATCCTTAGCCTTCGTTCCGGCCATGGTATTGAAGTGAGCCAGGTTTTCCCGCGTCAACCGCACCCGCTTCAGTTGTCGTCCGTTGCTGGCACTTCCGCCATCAGCAGTAGACTGTCGTTTCCGCAACCGCGTTATTGGAGAGGTATCTTGAACGGTGTCTGTATGTAAAGGAGGCTGTTCTGGGCGGCTTCGCGTAGGTCGAGTGCGTCGTGTGTCTTGAGAGGGCGCACCAGCCGGCTTCCTATTCAATGCCTTTGATGCCTCTGGCAGGATCCGGCGAGGGCGTTGCCCAGAATCAATGTTGCCCATGATGAAGGCGTGGTAGTGCTTTTATGCTGGTTCGAGGCATCAGGATTGACGAGAGGAGGCGGAGGCAGTACGACGCGGTCGCGGGCCTGCACAAGGAGAGGGAGAAGTGCAGGTTACCTGGATAGGTTGATTCAGCGCCCCAAACGAGGCTCGCGAGTCCGCTGGTCCAATCGTCCAGACCCGCCGCTAACACCCCAGACAAGGTACGACAGTGGCTAGACTGTCGGGTGGCGTCTCCACTAATCGACTGTATGTACAGAGTAGCTCCCGTCCAGTAGCTCGTCCAGCCACGGCGGCTAGACTAGCGGCTCCCTACAGGTGCCTGGTACTTAATCCACGCAATTGTTTGAAGCAGAGTCACAGAAGGAGGCACATGTAGTACAAAGCCACCGCCGAACCATTAGGGACTTGCGAGGTTTTATCTGGTAACTCAGCCTCGGAGGCCTATCGACGGTCGGCGGTTAACTGGTTTCCATCCATCCGCCAGCTATATGTGCAAGGTATGCAGATTTCCGTGTGCTCTGGGGCGCGTAGCACCTAGATAGGTTTGGTAGTCAATGTGTTGGGAGCTAGTAGCCTGGGAGGCATCGTGGGCGGCTCATTGAGCTGTGAAGATTTGAGGCTTCCATTCCACGTGCCAGACTGTTCGATCGTAAGATAGTAAGACGGCCGATAGTTAGGGTAATGGAGGTAGTTATATGGCAGGGAATCCACGGTAAGGGGTACTATGTATGTATGTCAGGGACTGGCAACCACTATAAGTGGACCACTGTACACAGTACCCCCACAGCTGCCCTAGGTAGTCTCCATTACCTCTACAACTACAATAAAACACCATACTGCCTAATAGGTACAGTAAGTAGGTAGGGTACCTATATCTAAGTAATTATTTCATACACTGTTCCTCGTGCCTCCCTCACCCAACCGCTAAATGCGACATAGGTAGTTGTAGTGGGCTTGTAATGCCTGCCGCTGTAATTACAGCGGGGTATAGCCAAGGGCCCTAGGGACTCAAGTAGTTGCTATGTAAGAACCGATGGTTCAAGACACAACGGATTGGCGAGAAACCGCCACCGGCCGAAGTCTCGCTCCCACATGACATTAATCGTCTGCGGAACTAGAAAAGTCATCACTTAGAAACTCGAATTCCGGCTCCGAGTCCTCCGTAACAGACTTGCCGTCTTCGTCCCAAGCCATGTCGTCGTCCAATACCATAATCTTACCAGTCAAGACGTCAAGCGACAGTATTTCAAAACTCGGAAGTGAATGAGTAAGGACCCTCACAACTCTAGGCGAGTCCATCCGAGCCGCGAGAGCTTCTGCCTGTTCTCGTATATCAGATTGCAGCAGAAGCAATCCTCGGACCCCACCGCATCGTTCAGAGTGAGTCGCAGACGTTATACGAGGTGCCGTCGTAGTTAGACTCAGGTTGATCACCAGCTCACTCAAGCGCAGATCACCGTCAGGATCTTGGGGCTTGAGAACATCGGGACATATGCGGCGCATACGTAGGTGAAGGATTCGGAGAGTGGGAAGAAGGGCAGCAATGTCCCGGCAGATATGACGGTCATCCCCCAGGGAACGACGAAAGCCGGCGGACAAATCCAGTATTAGAACGCTAAGATTATCCACCGAAAGGAAGCCTTGCATTGTGCGCAGTGACAGATACCAATCTGCGTCACTGAAACCACGGGGAGAAGAAGATCGCCAGGCCCGTATGTGTAGCGTACGTAACCTGCGAGACTGCTGGGCCATAGTGGCAAGCTGGGCGATGTCGCTATTTAGGGCCTTTATATAGCTCCTGAATTCCCCAGGAGCCTCATCCGGCAGAGTCGCAATTGATTCCTGACCATGTTCGCCATCATAAGACGCGGATTCAAAGGCGCGATACCCCTGTAATTCAAGCTCTAGAGTTTCCAGGTTGTATTTGAGCGGAGATGGCTCTTTCATCGCCCCAGAGGCGACCAGACTCCGCATGGCCGCTTGAGAGAGTGTGACGTGCTTGAAGCACGCGGGAAGGGCGAACTCGAACCATCGTTTGCAGACTGTGAGGCGGCCTAAATCCTCACGGAAAAAGAAGGAGCCAATTTGATCAAAGATCTGTACAAGAATTTCGGGCGGTAATCGTAAAAGTAGCATTGCAGCAGCGGCTTCGCGTCAGTTGTAGAAAACAACGAGTATCGGGAGCGACGCATCTCGTTGCAAGGTAGGTAACATGCGTTATACTTATAGTGGGCTTAGTGGTGCCTACTGTTACAATTACAGTGGGGATAACTATTGCCAAGAGCTTCTCCCGACATGTCAACTCCCTAAACACCCCTTGCAGCTAAACTAAGTACCTAGGTACTTACTTGTAGACTACGCAAATAAGTGACCAAGTTATCTAGCAAGATAGGGCGTCTCCTCGGCTAACTCCGAATACCTAGGAATAGAGTCGCGGAGGTAATACCAACCGGACCTGGCGCCTCAGGTTAAAAACAGTGTCAACTTAGTGCATTTTGCATCCAAACGTTGAAGATCTAGTAGAGAAGCCTTTAGGACGGGAAATTTCTGGGACCCGAAAATAGAAGCCCCTGTACCAGTACTTGTACAGAACCGAAAGAGGCCGTTTGTGAAGATGATACATGCCAAGTCGTCGTACTTAATCTCCCAAACTTACTTAGTAGGGTTTGCTAAAACCCAACCCATGGGCACCCGCCAAGAAGCCAACCCGGGGTTGGGTTGGGCGCCCAAGTTGTTCAAAATATCCAAAAATTCAAAAGTTTTAAAATAGCATAAAAGTTGCAAAGAAGCAATATAAGATTAGGACATCGGTTAGTACAAGAGCCAAGCCCACCTAGGCTTGCCACCTCTCCTAGCTGGACCCCGTCCCCTGCCACGCTAGTTAAAGGGTCTACTAATACTATATGTACTTAATCGTATACTTTAACCATACTACCTACCACCCTTCAATCTACTAGGTATATATATTTTTAGCGTTATAACTATTGCTACTAAGTATATTAAAAACAAAAAAAAAAACGCTGCTTAATTAAATAATTTAAATTATTTTTAAATAAATATATATATTATATAAACTATTAATTATTTTATTATAACTAATAATTTAAATTTTATAAACTATATTTATAAAAATATTATAATAATTAAATATATAATATTATAAAAAAATTACTTTTTTGCTAATATTTCTAGCAAATTTTAATAGAGAGTAGAGCATTTCTGCAAACTAAGTGAAGACTAGCGTAGCAGGGGACGAGGTCCAGCCAGGAGAGGTGGCAAGCCTAGGTGGGCTCCAAGAGCCCAACGGGCTGCCAAGAACCCAAAGCCCATGGTAATTGGGGTATCTGGGGGCCTATTGGCTCAATAAGCTCCACTAGGGTTGTTGGGCTCTTGGCATTGGGTCGGCTTTAAAAGCCTACTCAAACTTACTAGCTTCAAGCTTTCAATCCAGAGCTTCTTCTCTGCTTCAGAATTATAGGTGTTTTCGCCGTAGCCGCCCGAGTATGTCGGTGAATCTGGGGGAGTTTGCTCAGCCTCAGCATCCTCGTCAAGGTAAATTCCCCCTTTACCCTCCAGCTCTTTCGCGACAGCAGCCCAAACAGTTGTCGAAGCACCCTGAGCGGGATTCTGTAGGAGCTTGGAGATCTCCGGATGCTCCTCGACCTCTTTAGTGCTAGGTAAGTACCTAGAGAGAGGCGTGATAATCCCTCCCGGGTGTACACTTAGAGCTCGTATGCTCCGAGACTGGTATATCCTGTCTACTTCGTTGGCGAAGTAGGCGGTGGCGAGCTTCGATTGGTTGTAGGCTGTAAACGGATTATACTCAGTGTGTTCGAAGTTGAGGTCGTCGAAATTGATCTTGCCGTACCGGTGGCCGGCTGAGGATAAAGATACTACTCGCGAGTTGAATGACGGGCTTGCTGAGGCGATGAGAGCGTTCTTGACAAGGTGGAAGAGATAGAAGTGCCCTGGATAATGGTTAATCCTTCCCGACGGTAGTAATAATATTATGCGGTAGGTACCTAGATGGTTTGTGCCTAACTGCAACTCAAATCCATCCTTCGTTTTGGCCTGGGGGCAGGCCATAACTCCTAGGAAATATAAGTAAGACACATGATAATAAATCAATCTTCGCCTAATTCGTAAGTACCTACCAGCATTATTGATCAAGGCATTAAGCTTATTGCCGCTCTTTTGGAGGAACTCTCGAGCTCCAGCTCGGATGCTTTCCAGTGAAGCTAGGTCCATCTGGATGACCTCGGCCTTACCAGGCTTTCCATCAGACAGGATCTCTTGGGCAACTTGGTTACCCTTGGCGACATCTCGAACGGTGATGAAGACGTCAGCCCCAGTGAGGTGGATGGCTTTTGCGACCTCGGGTCCGAGCCCACCGGGCGAGCAACCTGTGATAAGAACAACCCTATCGCCTCACATTCAACAATTAGTGGTTACCCCTTATAGTACTCTTGGTAAAGGAAAAGCTTCCGCAACCCAACCTCTCCTAAACACTGAACATGGCAAGAAATGGGTCTCGACGCTCACCTGCCAGTCCATTCAGGGCTCGCAACTAGGCCCTGATCTTTTACAATCTGAGTGGCCGTCGGACGAGCATCACCCGGGCCTCGAGGGGCCCTATGTAGTTCGGCGTACGGAGCGAGTCGTGGCATTTTAGCGTAACGACGGAACAAATTGTGTATCGGCGAAGGGGCGGCGTCAGACACAACCTTGAACCCAACAACTTTATTTTATACAAAGATAGCGGAGAGAGGGAGTGCCGGGTAGACGCGGCGGTGTGCTAGTGACGTAGCATAATAAAGGCTGTCCATGGTCCCGGGCATCTGTACAGGCGGGTTGACTCACCAACTGCATTTAATTTCTCCAGTTAAGTCAATAGGTATGCATTAGACCTATAAAAAGCGGCGCAGCCTGTGGCATATTGCATACCAACCGCAGGACCATGATCCTATATATTTTCAGGGATGCCTAGGAAGGTTTTTTATTGGTAGCCTTCCTGAAGTCCCCATTCAAAGGTCTCAGTTGGTGGTCGCATATCACCTAGGGATAAGGGTTGCCTCCCACCTCAGTTCGCGTCTTTGTTTTACTATGCTTCAAAACAAAATCTTAACTCGCTTTTGGTGTAAAGAAATTTCCTTTCATCGAATCTCATTTAATCATGGACAACTGGGCGCTTGCCAGTCTCGAGCGTTGCCTCAAGGATCTAGAAGAGAAAGACACTCATGTTACCAAACACCTTTTCTGGCAGCTAGGAGACAACAATGCTAATATTGCACGTCGCCTCCAGAAGCTGGAAGACAAGGATGCCATTGTCACACTAATGAACCAGTACTGCAAAAACGTTGACAATCATCAATGGGATGGATATGCCAACTGCTTCCTCAAGAATGGTGTTATTAAGCTTGAAGATGGTAGCAGCGTTGTTGGTCGTGCTGACATTGCCGATCAAATGAGCAAGCTTGGAAATTCATTCCAGGGTCTCCTGCATTCACTTACCAATATTGACCTGAATCTTGACGGTAATGAAGCTACGGGCTTGTGCTATCTTTGGTTTGCATCAATTGTAGACATGTCTAAGCCTTATTAATATCATGCCTATTGTTACAGCATAGCCTAGCCACAGGCCTAGCCACAGGCTTAGCCACAGGTTATATAACTAGCACTTATTTGTATTATAAATAGCTATTTTTTTTTTAGTTAGTTAGTATTAAAAAAATATTATTATTTAAGTTTTAATTTAATTTTTTTTATTTAATATAAATATATTATATTTTAATATATTATATTTTTTTTTATATTATTAGTTAGTTTTTATATAATAATTAATAATAATTTTAATATTTTTAATTATTAAAATAGTTTATTTTTAATAAAAATAGTTTAATTTAATAATAATTTATTATTTTAAATTTTAATTAAATTAAATTTAAATTTTTATTTTATTTTAATTATTTTATAAATATATTTTAAATTAATAATATTTTAAAATAA